>BTHU01000004.1:143043105-143108105 GCA_036184795.1 Tokudaia tokunoshimensis
CCGGGCCACCACTGCCCGGCTCACAATAGACTTTTAACAGCATAATGGAAGGCAGGGGAGACAGGATCTGTCAGCATTCTATCTTGGGTGGGGGAGGGGCTCACTGGGCCCGCACCTCCCTGAAGAGGAGAGGGAGAGGGAGAGGCTTTCTTCAGTGTTGTAGCCACGGTAAGGCTCCCGTGCTCCTTCCTGTAAAAACCCTAACAAAGTTATCGAGTTGCCAAAAGGAAAAGGGAAAAGAAGGGCCGGGCAGAAAAGGGGATTCTATCTGGGAACAGGAAGAACTGGTGGGAACGAGAGGGGGATGAGAGAGAGGGCAAGGTGGTAAACATGACCAGATACGCTGTACACAGGCATGAAGCCCATCATCATGTATAATATATGCTAATTTAAAAATAAGGCACGGCCAGGTGTGGTGGTGCACAGAGCTCAGGCACTTGGGAGACAGAGGCAGGCAGATCTCTGTGTTTGAGGCTAGCCTGGTCTACATAGAGTTTCAGGTCAGCCAGGGCTACATAGCAAGTCTGTGACGAAAGAAAGAGAGAGAGAGAGAGAAAGAAAAAGAAAGGGGGGGAAGGGGAGGGAAAAGAAAAGAGAAGAAAAGAGAAAAGAAAAGAAAAGAAAAGAAAAGAAAAACTCCCTTCACACTGGCCTTGAATTTCCTGAGCTCTGTGTGCGCACTCAGTGTTCACACGCAGTGCCCATCGCTGCCACTCCTCCTTTCTGACCTGAGCTGGCCTCTCCTTACCCCAAAGCAACCATAGATGCTTGATGTGAAAACTTTAAGGGTTCTTTAGAAAGTCAGTTGTGTTAGATGGTGTTCGTTGGGGGACAAACACATGAAAGAGTGTTCTCCTAAAGTAGACACAGATAAAAAAGGAAGGCAGACTCGTGAAGGACTGTTGAGCTGAAGCAGACGCAGACAGGCTGTTCTGCTAAAGCAAGCGCGTAAAAGGACACGTGATGAAGGATTCTCTGCTAACGGCGCGCACAGATCAGTTCACCTTACACTGCTTAGCTGAGCTGCATTTGTCAGGACTCCACAGAGAGAAAGGCACCAAAACACCCTCTGGTGCCGTGTTGCAGTTTCTTGCCGGGCTGATTAACAAAGTGATGTCAACCGAGTCAGACACAGGTACTGAGACACGTGGAGGACACGAGATGTTTAGAGGGTATAATAGAACTCCACGGACAGCGACCGAGGCTGATTGGCTTGCTAACAGAGCTAGCTGTGGAATGCTTGTGGCTCGTGCGAGCAAGGCTGAGGCCTGGCTGTCTCTGCTAGGCAGTGCCACCGCTGCTGACTCGTGTTTGCTGTCGTGACTGCCAAACTAGACTACTGCTGTCCCCGTGAAGTGCCTGCACATAGATCACGCTGCCTCTACTGACCTGTGAACCAAATTACCGATTTCCAGACAACACTGACAAGAGTGCTCCAAAGAACAGGCCCACTTTCCCGTACCCTTTCTTTCCCACTACCTCTGGAGGGCGGTGGGCTAAAAGGAAGGTTAAAGCGTTTAAAACCCATCATTAAAAATAGGTTTAAGGGCTGGAGAGATGGCTCAGCGGTTAAGAGCCCTGACTGCTCTTCCGAAGGTCCTGAGTTCAATTCCCAGCAACCACATGGTGGCTCACAACCATCTGTAATGAGATCTGATGCCCCCTTCTGGTGTGTCTGAAGACAGCTACAGTGTCCTTACATATAATAATAAATCTTCAGGCCAGAGCAAGCAGAGATCCTAAGTTCAATCCCCAGCAACCACATGATGGCTCACAACCATCTGTACACCTACAGTGTACTCATAGGCATAAAATAAATAAATCTTTTTTTTTAAAAAATAGGCTTAAAAATGTTTTGGAAGAGGTGTCAACAGCATCTGGTTCTGTCTGGACCTTCAAGGTCTATGTAAGGCAGGGTTAACCTGAAGGAGGAAGCAGGACTCTCAGGGAGCACACTGTGGCCACGGAAGACTTTCACCAAAGATATGTTCCTGGACATTCTATAAGGGTTCCCAGACTGCCCTTTGGGAATCAAAAGGGAGGCCAGATCCAGAGTCTTTTTGATAAAGCACCACGACTACGTACCAGATCATTTGGACGAACCGACTGCCTTCCTTCCCAAGGCCCAGATCATCCCAGCATGAAGGACAGCCCTCCTTCCTAACCTCCCTCCCTTTTGACCCATTTTCCCTCTTCCACCATACACTCAATAAAACAAATAAATGAAAAAACAATAGGTTCAAAGAAGTTAAAAGTCACAGGTGCTCATCAATGGCTATGAGTGTGTCCACGGCTTCGGGTTCGTGTGGGGCCAAGGGCAAGTGTCAGGGCTCCAGACACATTTGTGGGCACGTGTTTACATGCTGCTGTGTGTGTGTACATGTGTGCGAGTGTGTGGGGAGACCAGTGGTCAACACTGGTGTCTTCTGCAATCCTTCTCCACCTTTTTCTTTTTTGTGGAGAAGGGTCTCTCACCGACTTGTCACTAGACAAGCTGCTTGCCTAGTGAGTGAGCCCAGGAATTCCATCTCCTACATACATACATACACACACACACACACACACACACACATATATTCCTTCTCTCTAGATGGTAGGATTAAGCTTTCCTCTCTGTACTTTTAGTCCCCAATGTTGCGATGGCACAGAGAAACATCGTGAGCACCACTGATGATCTCTTCTGCCATCCTGACTATAACACTGTCTCCAAAATGCCCAATTAACAGGAAGTTGTTCTATCCCACAGGTGCACCGGCGTGGTCCTGAAGACGGGGACATCCCCTGCTGGTGCAGTCCCTCCCAGTCAGGGAAGATGAAGGGTTAGTGGTGAACAGAGCAGAGAGGACATTCACGAACTCGACCACAGGGACTAGAAGAGTCTGCTGAGACTGGAACCATGGCATAAAGTCACCGTGGAAAAAGAAGAACGTGGCTGCACATACCCCGGGAAGAAACGTGAAGAAATTGTACTTCTGGTTGTTGATGACATTTCGAGGGTACCGCTGGTCCCTCTTCTCGGGGTGTCCCAACCAGACAGTTCGGGGCCTGGGCTCCCCTCCACCACAACATCTCAGCCACTCACAGCACCTGTGGGAAAGACAAACACAAAAGATCAAGACCATGCCCATGTTATCAAAGGCCACGCCCCTGTTATCAAGGCTACACCCACATCATCAAGCCCATGTCCGCACATCTAAGTCATGCCCACACCATCAAGGCCATACCCACAAGTGCCCATGCCAGAGATTCACATCAAGGTCAGACCTATACCAAGGCCACACCCACACCATCAAAGCCACACCCACACCATCAAAGCCACACCCACATCTGCCCACTCTCCTCACAATGCTTTCCTCTAAAGGGTCCTGGCCAGGGCAGGGCCACAGCCATCCCATTTGGCGTAACAACCAATCTTCACTGGCCTAAGGTGCAGTGGTCCAAGGTGCTGTGCTCCTGTGACGGCTGCTTGAGAAGATCCACCATGAAAACAAGCCCCTGGGCGTGTCCCTGAGGGAGGTTCTATGGCTGGGAAGAACCACCGTAAAGTGGGCAGCACCGGGAGCGTGTGGACAGCCCTGCGGGCTCCCAGACTGAACAAGGAGATATTCAGCTGAGCGCCAGCGCTTCCTGGTCTCTGCTTCCTGACTGTGGACACAGTGTGACCAGCTGCCTCACTCTCCTCTGCGATGGCCTCCTCACCACGAGTGACTGTGAGTGGAATGTAAACCCTTCCTCTCTAAGTTGCTTTCCTTAGGTATTTAGTCACACAGTCAAGAAGTAACTAATGCAACCCTGGAACCCATAATTATTTCAAAAGAGCATTCTTTTAAAAATAAGAACCATTTAAGCTAAGAAACATTCTATACCTCAGTGAGAATTATTATGGATTTTGTACATTTTACAGACAAGAGAAGGTGGTGCAGAATGAGGCCCACAAGCCAAGATATGGGCGACAGGCAGATGCACCCTCGACCTGTGTGGCTCCCCTCCCGGCTCAACCACCACTATTACGTAAAGGATAGTGGGGGAGCTTCCCTCCGCCCCAACCATTCTCTTTTTAGTAAATGTCAAAGGCACAAAGCAGGAAAGGCCGCGTCTCTGTGCCTAGAGAACCTGGAGATGGGCCAACAGCCGGCCACAGGACCTGCGTGCCACTCCCAGTCCCGCCCTCCCGAAAGCACTGGTCAGCGGCACCAACCCTGATCCCGGGTCTCACACAAGCCGAGGAGACACGGCAGGCTCTGCCACCAGCACGGTAAAGCCACGGGAGGAGAACCTGCTTCAGGAGAGCTTGCAAATGGGACCTGACAATCACAGCCCCCCCCCCCGCCAGGATACAGTGAAACCACCCCCCCACACACACACACCCCACACATACCGCACACGCACATACACACACATCACACACACACCCTACACATACCACACACACATACACACACACCCCACACACACCTCACACATACCACACACACACATACATATACACCCCCCACACACATATATACAGACACCACACACACACACACACACACACACGTACACACACACGTACACACACACACCCCCCACACATATATACAGACACCACACACACACGTACATACATGCACATACACACACACACACATACACACAATGCTCACTCCATGCTTCTGCACAGTCTGGGAGGAAATTCCCAGATTGCCAGCCCCTGTGATAGTACCAAGCAAAGTAAAACCAGCCAGATATAGCTGCCGCCACTCACATAATGACTGGTCCTCTGTAGACCCTCCTTCACCCCTTCCTCCTGCAGGTCGGGACTGGGTGGGGTGCCAGGAAGCGAGAGTTAAGCCCATGGGGTCCATGTGTAGCAGGACCCCGCGGCGGAACCAGCCGGCGAGCGGCCTGCCCAGACGCTCAAAATTTCCATGATGAAACACAATACTGTTTTTTAAAAATAGCATCCCCGTTCCAGTAAGCTCTGCTGGGTGGAGCATGCTGGGATACCGACAGGTGCTGCAGCCAGTAACTGCTGCCGGCCACCGTGCTGGTCTAAGGCCAGACGCCATACGGGAGCCCCCAAGGACTCCCCGTTTGCCACCCGCCTGCTCGCAGGCAGTCACCACACTGGCTGTGAGGGGACAAGAGCTGAAGACCTGTCACCTGACAGGGGGGTTAGGAAGGGAAGACAGAGAGGGGGAAGATGGAGGGAGGAGCAGAGGGAGGAAGGAGACTGAACTCAGGCGGCGGACCACTCCTGTACTCCTCAGGCTCTGACAGTCCTTCACACTATCTACGGGCTGACGAGCCAGCTAAGCGGCAAAAGCACTGAGTGCACCAGCCTGACTGACTGAGTTTGGTTCCCAGAACCCTTAGCGAACTTCCTGAGAGTCCTCCGGACCTCCACGCTCATGCCACGCTCCCACAGACGTGTAACAGAAGAAAAAGAGCCAAGTCCCAGAAAACACTGTACACCACGTAGCTAATGGGGCATGAAAACTAAGTAAGACAATCTCCGCTTACTGTTCCTGCAGGGTTGGTTTTGATAAAAGGCTCGGAGTATCAAGTAAGCAGGTTATTGTTCCTTAGTAACTTATAGTCGTGTGTGTGTGTGTGTGTGTCTCTGTGTGTGTCTTTGTGTATGTGTCTGTGTTTATATCTATGTGCGGGTGTGTGTCTATGTATGTGTCTGTGTGTATATGTCTTTGTGTATATGTCTGTATGTGTGTCTGTGTGTCTATCTGTATGTATGTGTATTTGTGTCTGTTTATGTGTCCATGTGTCTGTGTGTTTATGCATATGTCTATGTGTGTGTGTGTTTGTGTGTATGTGTATATCTGTGTCTTTGTGTATGTGTCTGTGTTTATATCTATGTGCATGTGTGTGTCTATGTATGTGTCTGTGTGTATATGTCTTTGTGTGTATGTCTGTATGTGTCTGTCTGTGTCTGTCTGTATGTATGTGTGTTTGTGTCTGTGTGTCTGTCTGTGTGTTTATGTCCATGTCTATGTGTGTGTGTCTGTGTGTATATGTCTTTGTGTATATGTCTGTATGTGTCTGTGTGTCTATCTGTATGTATGTGTTATTTGTGTTTGTTTATGTGTCTGTGTGTTTGTGTCTGTGTGTCTATCTGTATGTATGTGTATTTGTATCTGTTTATGTGTCCATGTGTCTGTGTGTTTATGCATATGTCTATGTGTGTGTGTGTGTTTGTGTGTATGTGTGTCTCTGTGTCTTTGTGTATGTGTCTGTGTTTATATCTATGTGCATGTGTGTGTCTATGTATGTGTCTGTCTGTGTCTGTCTGTCTGTATGTATGTGTGTTTGTGTCTGTGTATCTGTCTGTGTGCTTATGTCCATGTCTATGTGTGTGTGTCTGTGTGTGTATGTCTTTGTGTATATGTCTATGTGTATATGTCTGCGTATCTATCTGTCTGTATGTCTGTGTTTGTGTATATGTCTGTGTATGTGTATGCATGTATGTCTGTCTGTGTATGTGTCTGTGTGTCTTTGTGTATATGTCTATGTGTGAGTCTTTGTGTCTATGTGTGTGTGTCTTGAACCAAGACGTTCACACCACCATTCATATGGAAACCAAACACCAGAAGTAAAGCCAACAGTTCCTCAGCAGGAGACGGGTTAAAAGTTAAAAGTTCCTGGAGACTATGCACAAAACGGAGCTTCAAGCATGAAACGGCTCTACCATCAACTTGTGCTACCAAGCAAAAGACTAGAGCTGGGGAGATAGTCAAGTCTGTGCCTCACAAGCACGAGGACCTGAGTTCAATCCCCGGGACCCGTGTAAAAGGCCAGAGACGGGCGTTCATTGCTCCCTGCTTCCTGACTGAGCTGTCTCGTGTTCATCAGGGTTCGAGCACTGGGCCATCCCGAGTACTCACGAGCCAGGTCCTCAGCTGGACCATGAGCACTTGCAGTGAACAACACGACCGAGTTCCGTGGTCTAGTGGGGGAAACAGCAAACCCTCCCCAAGCTGAGTGCTTCTGAAAGGATCTCCTCTTACAGGCTACCAATGACGACGACGAACCATTCCACCAAAGCCCAACTTGGGACACGTGTGAATTCACTGGGCTTAACTACAGACATAGATGAGGATTACTTCCGGGAGTCAGGGTGACCCCCCGAAGCAACAGGGGACTGAGAAGCCACCCCAGCAGGGACACTGACTTCCCCATAGCTGTATGAATGGAGCGCCCCTTGAGTTACCCATCTGTAGTCTAACACTGTAGCACCTCTCCAGGTTAGGAGGCCACATATGATTGGGACAAATGACATAAAACTAGCCAAGGAGCTGCAGCCCATGAAACAATCAGAGAAGACTGTCCACATGGAATAGTCGACTATGGCGGGAAAGGATGCGGTCAGAGGAGGGGAAGAGGACAGGAGGTGATGACGATGGAGGCTAGAGGAGGGGGGAGGGAAGAAGGAGGGAGCAGGAAAGGGTGGAAAAATAGGAGGAGGAGGGAGGAGGAGGAAAGAGAGGGAGGAACAGGAGGCAATGAGGAGAGAGGAGGACACAGGGAGGAGGACGGAGGGAAGAAGAGGGAGGAGGAAGAGCAGAAAGAGGGAGGAGGATCAGTAGTGGAGATGACAGGGGCTGTTGTTTAATCCACAGGCAGGGGCTACAGTAGCAGGTTGGATGGACCTTATTTATATCTTAAATTTCATTTTACATTTATGTGCATGAGTGTTTTGCCTGCATGTGAGAAGGTACATGTGTACCACATACATGGAGAGCCCAAGGAGGGCAGAAGTCATCGCTGGATCTTCTGGAACTGGAATTACAGACAAACATGAGCTTCCACGTGGGTGCTCAGAACTGAACCCAGGTTCTCTGCAAGAGCAGCCTCCTAATTTGAATTTTTTAAAAATCACCCTGGGGCCACAGAGATGGGTACAGAAGTTTGCCACCAAGCCTGACAACGTGAGTTCAGTCCCCTGGATGTGTGCTGTCCTGGATTTGGTTTATTGCTGCTTTATGTTAATTGAGTTCCCCCAAAAAATTTACACAAGAATCAGCATGTAAGACGCTGCGGGTCCCTGCCCCCAGTTGGTTCTAATTGGTGGGAAAAAAAAAAGTTTCTGGTGGCCAATGGCTGGGCAGAGACAGAGGCCAACTTTAGATTTCCCCAGGCAAGGGAACCAAGGGAAGAAGGATTTAGTACCATTATGCTGGGGAAAGAGAAGGATCAGGCTTGAGACCTGCAGAAAAAAAGAGCATACAATCATATAGGAGCCTGGGAAGAGCAGGCCACCCCCCCCCAGGGGGGTAGGTACTCCCATCGGGTCTAAGGTAGTGTCTTAGGGTTTCTATTCTTGCATAAACATCATGATCAAGAAGTTGGGGAAGAAAGGGTTTATTCAGCTTACACTTCCACACTGCTGTTCATCACCAAAGGAAGTCAGGACTGGAACTCAAGCAGGTCAGGAAGCAGGAGCTGATGCAGAGGCCATGGAGGGATGTTCCTTACTGACTTGCTTCCCCTGACTTGCTCAGCCTGCTCTCTTATAGAACCCAAGACTACCAGCCCAGGGATGGCACCACCCACAAGGGGCCCTCCCCCCTTGATCACTAATTGAGAAAATGCCCCACAGCTGGATCTCATGGAGGCATTTCCTCACCTGAAGCTCCTTTCTCTGTGATAACTCCAGCCTGTGTCAAGTTGACACACAAAACCAACCAGTACAGGTAGCAAAGTTAGAATATAGATTTTAGTTAAGTAATAACTCAGGAGTATCAGAGGAGTAGCAATGTGGAAGTTTGGGAGTGGCACAGCTATTGAGCTGGGCATATTAAATATAAGGCTGTGTGTGTGTGTGTGTGTGTGTGTCTTTCATTTGAGAATCCACAACACTAGGGTGCTAGCAAGGAACTCGCCCAGCAGCTGCCAGGGAGATTAGAGAGGATTAATCAACTACTACTACAGACCACCATAGAAGAAAACAGACTTCTAGGTTGTCCTCTGACCTCCACACATGCACTGTGTATGCACAAGCCCTACACACAAAATAAATAAATGTAAACCCACACATCCTAATTTTAAACAGCCATCCTGTTGCCAGGCAGAAAAGATGCTACAGTGGACAAGAATGGGAGGGGAGAAAGAGAGGGAGAGAAGGGAAGGAGCGTGGGAATCAAATCTTTGGGAAGCGGGTGCCACTGTCCAAACACTCAAAGACATCAACCCAGATAGGGTGGTCCCAGTGGGGGCCTGGAGGGAAGTGCACAGACCCTCGATATGCTGTGGAGTAGACACACACACTGTCCACAAAGCTCAGTGAGTTCTTATCTTCACTTACTGCTCACAACCACACAGGCCAGGTGCTAGCACATCCGTTGGCAGCAGGAGCCCTGAGAACTCAGGGACCTGCCAGCATCCCCCCCCCCCCCCCCCCCCCCCCCCGTTTCACCCAGCTGAGCGCAGAAACAGCCTACGCCTGGCTAATCTGGACCCAAGCCAGGCGCTCCCAGTACCTGCACTCTGCTCGGATTTCTCTTTGTATCTTTTTCTTTTGCTTGTGTGTGTGTGTTTGATTCACCATCTATTTTGTAGCCCGGGCTGGACCTGAACTCAGTCCTCCTGCATAAGCCCACACCTGGCTTTTGCTGGTTACTTTGTTTTGTTTGTGACAAGGTATCACCAATTCCTAGGATTCACTACATAACAGTATGGCTTTGAGCTTCTGACCCTCCTGCCTCCCCCTTCCAAGCACTGGGATTATTAATGTGTCGCCCCCTGACCCCCAGTTTATGTTGTACTGCGGATCCAATCTGGGGTCTCACAGCTAGCTCACAGGGACTCCCTGGACTACATCCCCAGACCTGGTGGGATGTTCTTTAACACCTAAGAGAACTACCACACCACCACAACGAAAGTTCTATCCTACAGTCTAGATTGATTGGAGGACGGGCTACAAGACAGAGACCTTTAAGAATGAGACGCTTAGGGATGAACACAGTCCCACAGCACCTGGGCTTTGTGAGGGGGTTAGGTGTCAAGACACACACACACACACACACACACACACACACACACACACACACTCCCATACATATCAAGTGCCAACTCTAGCCCAGGTCAAGATCAAGGGGCTTTGGGCAGGCATCTCTGATTCCCAGCTGGCCTGTCGTGCTTAACTACTTTGGGAATATGGAATTATATCCAGGGTTAGGTGAGTACTTGGCTCATAAGAGGAATTCATATTCATTATAGGTTTTTCTTCTTGGGTGCACATTTGCTGGAGACAGAATCACCATGTAGCCCTGGCTGGCCTTGACTTACTATGTAGACCAGGCTGGCCCGGAATCACAGAGACACATCTACTGGCTTACAGATGTGCATCACCACCGTGACTATAAGAAGAGTTACTTTATGTGCACAAGTGTTTTGTTTGTCTGCCGTAGGTAAGAACACTGTGTGTGGGCTGGAGAGACGGCTCAGCCCTTAAGAGCACAGGCTGCTGTTCCAGAGGTCATGAGTTCAATTCCCAGCACCCACATGGTGGCTCACAACCATCTACAGGGGGATCTGTTGCCCTCTTCAGGCAGGAGGATGTATATGCAGCAGAACACTCATACATTAAAGTTTAAAAACAAACAAAACAGTGTGTACCTGGTGCCAGCAGAAGCCAAAAGAGGGCCCTGGATCCTTGAAGCAGAGTTATAGGTGTGAACCGCCACGCAGGGGCTGGGAACCAAACCCAGGCCTCTTTAAGAGCAGCCATGGTCCTACCCTCTGAGCCTTCCCACCAGGCCTAAGTTCTTACACGCTATATTTAAAGATTTTTTTTTTTATAAAAAGAACTTTTTCACAACTTTGTCATATGCTGATAGCAAAAGCTTTTCAACCAGAGTAAAACATAAAGGGAGCAGCAAGACAGCTCCACAGGAAAAAGCATTTGAAGCTTAAGCTGAGGAGCCAGGAGCCAACTGTGGAAGGAGGAACTGAGTCCTGAAGACGGTGTCCTGACATCTGCATGCACGCCATGGCACATGCATCACCATCATCGCCACCACCATCATCACCATCATCGTCACCATCCTAACTGGAAAATTTAAGGGGAGCCGGGCGGTGGCGCACGCCTTTAATCCCAGCACTTGGGAGGCAGAGGCAGGAGGATTTCTGAGTTCGAGGTCAGCCTGGTCTACATAGCAGGTTCCAGGACAGCCAGGGCCACAAAAAGACCCTGCCATAAAACAAAACAAAAAGAAATCCGCTGAAGGATTGGGCGCAGCCACTGGCAGAGCGCCTGCCCAATATACGCAAGGCCTCTCAGCGCGGCAAGGCGGCTGTGCCTGCACCTATAGATTTCTCTTACTATTTATTTATTTTGGTTTTTCGAGACAGGGTTTCTCTGTGTAGCCTTGGCTGTCCTGGAACTCACTCTGTAGACCAGGCTGGCCTCGAACTCAGAAATCCTCCTGCCTCTGCCTCCCAAGTGCTGGGATTAAAGGCGTGCGCCACCACCGCCCGGCTTTATTTTTTTATCTTTTATTTATACGAGTACACGGCAGCTTTCTTCAGACATACAGTAGAAGAGTGGAGTCAGATCCCATTACAGATGGTTGTGAGCCACCATGTGGTTGCTGGGAATTGAACTCCGGACTCTCCCATTTCTCCAGCCCTATAGATTTCTATAGATACAAAAGCAGATGTGGATTTTAGCAAATGACTAAAAGTGTATTCCAGACTGGTACAAAAGCTGGTGGGGCCGAGCGAAGAGGAGCACGGAGCGAGGAACAGGGGCTGATGGGAACACTACCACGATGCACATACGCTTCTGCACCTATTTTTTACGTAACTTAAATTTTAAAAATTAACTAATTAATAAATACCACTCGGGTGGTATGATCAGGCAGAGATTTTTTTTTAAGATTTATTTATTGTTATATCTAAGTATACTGCCACTAAGTACACTAAGACACACCAGAAGAGAGCATCAGATTTCATTACGGATGGTTGTGAGCCACCAGGTAGTTACTGGGGATTTGAACTCAGGACCTTCAGAAGAGCAGTCAGTGCTCTTAACCACTGAGCCATCTTTCCAGCCCAGGCAGAGTTCTTCTTATACAGCGCATATGGGGTTCTAGGTTTTGTCCTTAATACTGCAAAATAAATCCAGGCCCCCAACCTGGCCTTCAGCGGGCTCACAGGTCATTCACTCCCCCGAGGCAGGCTGCCAGCTAGCTGTGTCTGACCTGTCCGTGTTGATGATTAACTTGGGCATGTCTTTCACATGCCCAGGGCATCCAGTCCTCCTCCCTTCCTGCCTGCGCTTCCTCCTCCCTTCCTTCCTGCCTGCGCTTCCTCCTCCCTTCCTTCCTGCCTGCGCTTCCTCCTCCCTTCCTTCCTGCCTGCGCTTCCTCCTCCCTTCCTGCCTGCGCTTCCTCCTCCCTTCCTGCCTGCGCTTCCTCCTCCCTTCCTTCCTGCCTGCGCTTCCTCCTTCATCTGAGCCCATTTCGTCACAGGTTGTAAAACAGGTGTAGCATGCAGCCTCAGCCAGCGCTAGGCACCATGGGAACCTAGAGAGTGCCAGCAGCAGACATGTAGCGGAGCATGACTGTGATCCCAGCACACAGGCAACAGATGCAGGAAGAGTTCGAGCCTAGCCTAGGCTATGTAAGACCATGCCTCAAAAAAAAAAAAACCCTGAAAATCCATTTCTTCCTGGACACCAAGGCAGTCAATTATATAACACAGTCTGTAGAATTACTAAGTGCAAGTTCCATGCATACCAACCAGTCCTTCAGCCTCCAGTGTGAGGCTTCCAGCCAACCCCTCTTGCCCATGAGAAACAATTGCTCAGAAAATCCAAAATGGGAAGGACAGACAGATGTCTGTGGTCCAGAGTTCTGCCACACCATTCCACCGTGGAGGGCTGTCTCTGAGCTCACAGAGTGGCAACCTTGGAAGGAACCTAGGGACAGAGGCAGGACCATACCAGGTACTCCCCAGTAGCAGCTCTGCCCTCACTATCTCCTACCTCCCTGAGGTAGTTAACACCTACTCCATTTATCGTGGCACCAAGTTTTAAGGCCCACGGATGGATGCTACACACGCCACCCATTCCCTCTTGAGACGATGAGCAGCTACGTGTAATATAAGCACTGGAAGGCGGAGGCAGAGGGATCACTACAAGTGCAAGGTGAGGCTGACTACACAGTGAAATCGTGTGTCTTAGTTAGGGTTTCATTGCTGTGAACAGACACCATGACCAAGGCAACTCTTATAAGGACAACATTTAATTGGGGCTGGCTTACAGGTTCTGAGGTTCAGTCCACTATCATCAAGGCAGGAGCATGGCAGCATCCAGGCAGGCACGGTGCAGGAGGAGCTGAGAGTTCTACACCTTTATCTAAAGGCCACTAAGATTGGCTTCCAAGCAGTTAGGACAATAATGCATAATGCAAAATACATTTAATCTAACTTCCAAAGTCCCCACAGTCTATAGCAGTCTCAACAATGTTAAAAGTCCAAAGTTCAAAGTTTCTTCTGAGATTCATCCAATCACTTAACTGTAATCTGTAAAGCAAGTCAGAAAACCAGCTGGGCAAACTCCACACTCTGCATCTCCATGTCCGATGGCAAAGCGGTCTTCAGATCTTCAACTCCCTTTTCATCTTTGTTGACTGCAACAAACGTCTTTCTCCTGGGCTGGTTCCCCCTCCTGTCAGCAGCTTTTCTTGGCAGATAGCCCACAGCTGTGGCATCTTTAACATCTTGGGGTCTCCAAGTCAACTTCAGCTTCGAGGCTTCTCGTTCCAATGTCTGGGATCCACACACAATCTTCTGAGCTTCTCAAAAGGGCTGGCATCACTTCTCCAGCTCTGCCCTCTGTAGCACTCTAGGCTCTGGTTGACACCACTCCACTGCTGCTGCTGTTCTTGGTGGTCATCCCATGGGACTGGCATCTTCAATACACTGGGGTCTTCTGCCTGCTGTAACTAGGCTTCACCAATAGCCTCTCATAGGCTCTCTTCATGGTACCAAGCCTCAGCTTCTTTGCATGACCCCTTCAGTCCAGAACTACCAACTGCAACTGAGGCTGCACCTCCACCAATGGCCTTCCTTGGCCTCTCACAGTGCCAAGCCTCAGCTGCTCTCAATGACCCCTTCATGCCCGCAAAACCAGTACCACCTGGGTGACTCTTACACAGTACCAAGTCCAGCTGCAGCACAAGGTACAACCGTGGCGATCTCTGGAACACAGCTTCTTTGTGCTTTCAGAAAACACGGAAGAGCCGGGCGGTGGTGGCGCACGCCTTTAATCCCAGCACTTGGGAGGCAGAGGCAGGAGGATTTCTGAGTTCGAGGCCAGCCTGGTCTACAGAGTGAGTTCCAGGACAGCCAGGGCTACACAGAGAAACCCTGTCTCGAAAAAACCAAAAAAAAAAAAAAAAACAAAAAAAAAACACGGAAGATTTCACCTCAGTGATGTTGGTCTCTTCTTTATCACCACCAATTTCTTAGCTCCAGCTAGCCAGCGTCAATTGTCCCAGCAGTCTCTTCTATTTTTCACCCCAAAGGCCAGAGCCACATGGCTGAAGCTGCCAAGTTCTCCTGCTTGCTGGAGCTGGAACATGGCCCCTTATTCTATTACCAGCTTTTCTATTTCCAATTCCCTCACTGCCTAAGTTTGGCTGTCCTGAAACCTGCAAGGTAGAATGACCTTGAACTCAAGAGATCTGCATGGCTCTGTTCTCCTGAATGCTGGGATTAAAGGGTGGACTTAAGCTTTTCTCTGTTTAGAACTTGCTCTGTACCAAGCTGGGCTTGAACTCAGACACCTGGCTTGCCTCTGTCTCCTGTCAAGGTATGCATCACCCTGCCTGGGCCTAACCATTTCATCGTCACTCACTGTGCCTCAAGATCTGGATCAAAAGTCTGTGCCCTCCATTTCTGGACTGTAGTTCATGCCAGGTTAAAAGCCCAAGTGAAAACATTAACCCAGAAATAACACCTAACAGGATATAACTACTCCCTGTTCAGGGGCAAATGAATAAACAGTAAGCTTAGCTGGTGGGATCCTGCCCTGAGGTCACCACTTCCTTAATCTTTATCTCCTCAAACAGAGGATTCAGCTCCATTTCACTTCCTGGTGCCCCTTATTACCTGAACCGCACATTTTGTATGTTTCCTTCCTCAGCTTACTATGCTTGTTTAAAGTGGTCTTCATGAGACCAAACCAGAGAATGAGGTCTCTGTTGGGCTTTTTTGAGACTTCCTTTGTCAATGCAATTAATATAAATCTCGTCACCTTAGCCTCGGGTAGACTTTAGACAAGGACAAAAAGCAGGCACATTCTTCACCAAAATATCACAAGAACAGTCTCCAGGTCATGTACTAAAGTTCTTTTCCACTGAAACATCTTGGGCCAGGTTCACACGGTTCGAATCACCCTCACCACCATGTCTTCCATAGTCCTACTAGGACGGTCCATTAAGCCCCACTTAAAGCATTCCACTGCTTTCCAAATCCAAAGTCTCAAAATCCACACTCTCCCAAACAAAAGCATGGTCACGCCTATCACAGTAATCTCCCAGGCCCTGGTACCAACTTCTGTATTGGTTAAGGTTTCTATTGCTGTGAATGGACACCATGACCAAGGCAACTCTTGTAAGGACAACATTTAATTGGGGCTGGTTTACAGGTTCTGAGGTTCAGTCCACTATCATCAAGGCAGGAGCATGGCAGCATCCAGGCAGGCATGGTACGGAAGAAGCTGAGAGTTCTACATCTACATCTGTAGGCTGCTAGGAGAAGACTAGCTTCTAGGCAGCTAGGGACAAGGGTCTTAAAGCCCGCGCCCACAGTGACACACCTACTCCAACAAGGCCACACCCCCTAGTAGTGCCACTCCTGAGCCAAGCATATACAAACCACCATATCATGTCTCAAAGAAAATACAGAAAGGCTGGGTGTGATACAAGACTTAATTCTAACACCCAGGAGGCAGACGCAGGGGGATCTCTGTGAGTTCCAGGCCAGCTAGGGCAAGACTCAAAAACCCCAAACTGGGTCTGGAGAGATGGCTCGGCAATTCAGAGTCCTTCCTGCTGCTATGGGAACCAGAGCTCACCGACTAGTGTTCTCCTCAGACTGCTCATAGCCCTCTGCAGCTCCAGCACCCAGGGAACCTCACATGCTTTCTTGACCCGCCTTCACCCCCACCCCGAAAACCAGGCACATGGGGCCCATACATACATGAAGGCAAAACTCTCAGAATATCAGAATAGAAATAAACAAGATCTATTTTGCGGGGAGTGGGGGAATCGAGACAGAATTCCTTTTGGTGGCTGTCTTAGAAGTCGCTCTGTAGACCACGCTAGCCTTAAACTCACAGATCCCGCCTGCCTCTGCCTCCTGAGTACTGGGATCAAAGGCGTGCACCACAGATGCCTGGCCCTCCTTTTTTTGTTTTTGGTTTTTTTTGTTGTTTAATAAAATAAAAATCTCAAACAACAACAAAGCACCAGGTGCTGTTAACCTTGGTATTTTTCAGAGACGAACGCACTTGCTGCAGGTCATGGGTAAAAGCAGCTCAGCCCAAACTTGAACCACACAGTCTTGTTTGCATACACAGTCTCTGAGGTCAGTCAGGCCTTGGGGACCCGCCACCTCACTCTGAACTTTCCTCTTCTTCCCCTGTTCCCATGGAGACCAGCAGCAAGTCACTGCTGCAGCTCAGCTGCGATGTGGGCGGGGCCTTGTCACGGAGCCGCCTCAGCAAGGCCACAGGAAAGGCTGCCAGAACCCTGTCCGGTGGGTCCTGCAGAGTGGCCGTAACCCCAGCACTTGGGAGGACGAAGCAGGAGAGTCAGGAGTTCAAGGTCAGCCTTGGCTGCGCATTCCACTCCAAAACAACATAAAGGCCTTAGAAATGTTGTGCCTGTCCCAGGAAGGCCTGGAGCGTGAGGCCAGTTTAGTGATCAGGCACTTTCAGCAGGCAGATGCAAACCCCCTTTTCAGGGAAGCCAGACACAACTGCATCCAGCCCTCTCACCCATAGCAGCTTGAGATGACAAACTGTGACCCACACCTGTCATCCCAGCCATGACTCTACCTCAAAAAGACCAGACTAAACTTAGTTTTGCTTTTGAAGAACCTTCCAGAAACCCACATAATAAAATGTGGTCAGACCCCCTCGAGCGTCTTACTGACTTGAGAATGTGGCCAATAAAAATTCCTCGGAGGTAAAGACAAGGTTCTCCATGATGGCTAAGCAAGCACGGGAACTTGCTACCAAGACTTGCCCAGGCCCCAGGCTCATGTAGATGGAAGGAGAGAACCAGTTCTACAATAATCTGACCTCCACATGAGGACCACGGGATACTGCCTCCCCCCCCACACCAGGACAACAATAAAATGTTTATTGTTTAGACAAGATCTCACTATGTAGCCCAGGCTGGCATCAAATCACAGAGATTGGCCTGCCTCCCAAGCACCAGGAGTGAAGATGTGTGCCACACCTAGCATAATATATATATATTTTTTTATTTTAAAAAATAATATAGAGCCGGGCGGTGGTGGCGCACGCCTTTAATCCCAGCACTTGGGAGGCAGAGGCAGGAGGATTTCTGAGTTCGAGGCCAGCCTGGTCTACAAAGTGAGTTCCAGGACAGCCAGGGCTACACAGAGAAACCCTGTCTCAAAAAACCAAAAAAAAGAAAAAAAAAATATAGGGCCAGGCAGTGGTGGTGCATGCCTTTAATCCCAGCAACCGGGTGGCAGAGGCAGGTGGCCAAGCCTGGTCTACAGAGTGAGTTCCAGGACAGCCAGGGCTACACAGAGAAACCCTGTCTCAAAAAAACAACAACAAAAACAAAAATATAAAGTTTATCAAGATTATCCTCAATAAAACAATTATAATTTACAGCACCGACTCACCACCAAGGGAAGCAAATCTAAATGTTAATGGGAGGCGGAGGCTTGCACATCCCCAGCTCACGGCTGCCGAGGTACAGCTCCGGGTATCCAAAGCCCTCTTCATCCCTCCACCACCACACACATGCACACACTCGAGTGTGTGCGCAAACACACAGGTTTTTAGAGGTTGAGCTTTCATATAACTCTAGTGAACCGCGTAGCGAATACAAGGCCCTGGGTCCCAACCCCAGCGCCATGCACTGGTGATAATGATCATTTAGGTTCTGCACTATTAACCTTTCTATAATGGGAATTATCACTTCAATACCCAGAGGGAAGGGCTGAGATTTAAAAATCCCACTGGGAAGCTGGGGCCGAGATGACCTATAGCTGTTATCTAACTCCTCTGAGGCAAGGACAGGGTGAGGCCAGCCTGGGCTACATGAAGTCCTGCCTCAAAGCAATTGTCCCACTGGGGCCCCAGAGCTGGGGGCTCTCTCTGTAGTTCTGGACTGGACAAAGTCTTCCTGGTCCCATGGGCCTCCCTCATTCCCGTACCCTGTGACCCGGGAGGGACATTCAGGACTGCATCCCCAAGGCTCAGCCATGGGTTAGCGACTGCTGGGAAATCTCCGTTAGACGGAGCTGTAACGCACCAGCTGGAAGGGACAAGGGACCGTCAACCACCAGGCCCGAGTGGGTTCAGTCTGCCATCGGAGACCCAGGGTATCAGAAGAGTCTGGAGACCTCACTTAGGTCTAGAAACAAGGGCTATGGAAGGAGGGAGAGAAAGAAAGAGGGAAGGAAAGGAGGAGGAGAAAGGATGGGGCCTGGGTGGCCACGGGCAGGGACATGCAGAGTTCTTTACGCTCTGCAAACCTCATTCTCCTGGAGCATCCAGCAGTAGGACCCCACGCAATTCCCCAGACACGCCTTACACACCTAGGGCAGGGCGCCCACACCTAAGACTCCACGTTCACCCAAGCCCTCCCTGGCCCCATGATGTGTGCACTGAAGTTGCCACCCATGGAGTCGGTGTGCAGTAAATATTTACGGAGTGCATGAATTCGTGAGTCACGGGGGCTATTTTTAGTCTGCGTGCTATGCTGCAAATTTCAGTTGGCTTTTGGGTGAGTGTGTGGAGCGAGCAGACGGGTATGCCTTGGCTGGCCTTGTGTGACACGGCGTACAGGCCCAGGAGTGTCACTGGCCTGGGCTGGTTTACCCAGACATGAGAAGCCTCTCTCCCCAACTCTTTCCCTCATCTCTGCTGTCACTGTGCTTTGGACCAGAGCTCAGAACCAAACTCGGAACCAACCTGGGAGAATGCAGCAGTCTTCTTCCACAAGCCCAAAACAAGGGCCTCTGTCCTCTCTTCCCAGGCCGGGGCTTGGTCCTAGCTAGGCACTCGCTCTACCACTGAGGCACGCCCACAGCCTCTAACAGCCATTTAAAATGTCATTTGTGCAAGGCCTGAGGTGCACACTTGTAAACCTCTGCCTCTGAGGCAGAGGCAGAGGACTGCTTAAGGCTGAGGCCAGCCAGGGCTATAATGCAAGACAAACGGGGGTGGGGGGGATTTGCAGCAGAATGTGGTGGATGTCATGTCATGTCCATAACTCTGGAGGATGAGAGAGGAGGATTACTATACGTTCAAGGCTAACCTAGAGTACGGAGAGGCCCGTCTCATAAGCTGAAATGCCGGCTCATCGCCAGCCATCATAGGACGCCATTTCTGCTTGCCTCTCTCTGCTGCTATCTCTCTTCCTGTTCGGGTCATGCTGTCTGTGGTACTGAGGGTGGAATCCAGCATCTCCCACAAGCTATGCGCGCGCTACTTCTATACTTTTCTGTGTGTGAAGAGGCATTTATGCGGCATGTATTTATACATAAGTCCTGCTGAGGATGAACGGACAGCAGCCCACCCTGGCCAAGCCTGGCTTCATCTATGTGGACACAAACTGCCCAGAGGCCACCCGCCGCCAGACTCTGCCACAGCAGGATGCTGCTACCACTGCCTTCCTCAGGGAACGGAGCCAAGGGCTGCTCTCTGTTAAGAGGGAAATAAAGGCAACATTAAGGTTCCCGGCTCAGGGCTGGAAAGATGGCTCGGCAGTTAGCGCACTTCCTGCTATCCAGAGGACCTGGGTTTAATCCCAGCACCCACAGGTGGCTCATGGCCTCTTCTAATTCCAGGCTCAGGGATCTAATGTTGTCATCTAGCCTCTAAATGCCTCTGCATACCGGTGATCACTCACACACACACACACACACACACACACACACACACACACACACTTTGAAAATTTAAAAATAAAAGATTCCCCAGTCTGGGATATAGTTCAAATAGCAGACTGTCTACCTGCATGAAGCAAGCCCTGGCTCCATCCCTAGGACCAAGTAAACCAGCTGTGCTGGTGCACGCCTGGAAACACAGCACGGAGGACCCACGTGGAGGCGGAAGGGTCAGAGGTTCAAGACCATCCCAGGCTACATACCAAACTGGAGGCCGAAGATACCTGAGACTCTGTCACACACAGGCACACTCAAGAGCACACACACACACACACATACACACATGCATACAGACAAGCACAAACATGCATGCATGCACACAGTCATACCTCAGTGGACCCTTTGGCAGAACACAAATATCTTTTAGTCCCTGCATGGTAAGATTCTCTCATTTCCTTCCAGGACCCACTGGCCTGAACACGTCCGGTCAGAAGCAGTTATCACAGGCCGCTGTCCCTGGGACAGCAGCCATGGCTCCCAGCATTTGGACAGCCTCCTGGCTTCCTCTCAAATGACCCTTGTTTTCATTTACACTGTGAAAAAGAGACTCCCTGTCACCACTACAAAGAGAAAGCAAACATCACAGGCACCGCAGAACCACACACATAGCTCATTGTTTCCCACGGCCTGTCCTTGCACACGCGAGCGGAGCTTGTCAACGCACACTGATCACAGAACAGAAACTTGCTAATAAAAACTAGTTTCCAGACTTAATGTGCGGGGAGGTGCTTGATCTTATTGCAGCTTGACACACCATGTTTGGTTGCTACCCGAGTGCACGGTTTGCCCTGTTCTGAAGAAAAAACAGAGGAGGAGGGGGAGGGGGAGGGAGGAGGGGAAACTGAGGTCAGGATATAATATATGAGAGAATAAATTTAAAAAAAAGAGAGAGAGAAACTAGCTGTATTCCATAAAGACAACACAACCAGTTCTTTTTTAAGACCAAGTCTTGGGGACTGGAGAGATGGCTCAGCGGTTAAGAGCACTGACTGCTCTTCCAGAGGTCCTGAGTTCAATTCCCAGCAACCACATGGTGGCTCACAACCATCTGTAATGAGATCTGATGCCCTCTTCTGATGTGTCTGAGGACAGCTACAGTGCACTCATATAAACAAAATAAATAAATCTTAAAAAAAAAAAAAGACCAAGTCTTATGTAGCCCAGGCTAGCCAGCCTCAAACTTATTATGTAGCCAAGGCTGACCTAGAATTCCTGATCCTCCTGCCTCTACCTCCCCAGTGCTGGGATTATAGGTGTACATCACCTATAAGAAGATTATAATAATATAAAAACTGTTTAATCATATAAAGAAATTAAAACTAATCTTTTTCTTTAAAAACTAAGCCAAAGCTGGATGCTGTATGAAATACCTTTAACCCTAGCACTTGGGAGGCAGAAGCAGGCAGATCTCTGAGTTCCAGGCCAGCCTGGTCTACAGTGACAGTTCTAGGACAGCCAGGGCTACACAGAGAAACCCTGTCTTGAAAAACAAACAACAACAACAATAAAAACCGAACCAAACCCCCGGGGTGGGACTGGCCCGCTAGAGCAGCACCTGCCCGGCATGCACAAGGCCCCAAGAATGGAATCCAGAACCAAGAAACATGCTGAGGAGACCCCGTTTCAAAACAAACAGCGAATAAACACCAAAGTCCACTTCTCCTGAAGCAGAAGGCACTGCCTGTCCGTGACTGAACCCGAGTAGCTACAAAGAGAAATCGGCGCTTGTTCCAAACATAGGCTGCTTGGCAGCTGATTCCTTCCAACTGTAGCTCTGGTCACCGTCAAACTGCAGCAGTTCCTCTCCATGGCACCAATGGCTTCCCCTCCCCCTCCCCTGGGGCCCTACCTGGGCTGGCATTCACGCATCCTCTGGTATCCACAAGGACAGGCGCATCCGGTCTCCTTGAGTGGCAGAGGGAGGGACTCTGTGGCTGGCAGCGGGTGACACAAAAGGAGCTCACACAGGGCAGGGAGATCACTTCCTGATGGGCCTCGGCCAAGACTTCTTCCCGCTGTTTGTACCCAAGAGCGCAGAGCCCTTCCAGAGTCACCTCAACCAGATCAGGAGAAGGCGACAGGGAGGGAGAGCGGCTCCAGACTTCACCCAGCTGCCGAGTCTCCTCCCCAAACACACCCCGGAAGGCCAGGCTCGATGGCCACCCCTCTTCACACTGAACAAAGGAGTTTATTGAACACATTCTGGGTGTGATAGCTCACAGCTAGAATCCCAAGGTAACGCTGCAGTTTGAGGCCAGCCTGGGCTACAAGAGACCCTGTCTCAAAAAAGGCCCAAACTGGGCTGGAGAGACCTGTCCATGTTAGAGTGGTTAAAGCCTGTGGCACTGGGCTCTCTTTGACGGTTTTGTTTGCTTGAATACAACAATTTTTTAAAATGAATTATGTCTTTAAAAATGTGTCTGGGCTGGGGGTTTTGGGGGAGGGGAAAAACCAAGAAAGGGTATAACATTTGAAATGTAAATGAAGAATATATTCAATAAAAAAATGATTAAAAAAAAAAGGAGGCCGGGCGGTGTGGTGGCACACGCCTTTAATCGCAGCACATGGGAGGGAGGCAGAGGCAGGCGGATCTCTGAGTTCCAAGCCAGCCTGGTCTACAGAGCCAGTCCAGGACAGCCAGGGCTGGTTATACTGAGAAACCCTGTCCTGAAAAACCAAAACAAAGGAAAACCAACCAACCAACCAAACCAAACCAGAAACAGAGCTGTGTGGGCTGGGCAGGAGCCCTCCCCCGACCAGCCTTGTCCCAGTCCTCACTTCAACCTTAACTACAAACGCTCAGCCCTTCAATAAACACCAAAGGCCACTGTGCTGGTGAACCGGGCAGGTTCAGGAATCAGACACCTCTTGGGTCTTAAACATTTGCCATTCCTACCTCCACTCCCACCACACACTCCACCCCCACCCATAACCACACACACACACACACACACACACACACACACAGAGAGAGAGAGAGAGAGAGAGAGAGAGAGAGAGAGAGAGCGCGAGCACAAGAGAGCAGGAACTGAAGGAGGTTCGAGTCTCTTCTCTCAGACACCATGAGACAGCCAGTCCCTGCAGAAGCCCCATCAAGACCCCAGCAGCACCATGGGAATGGGCGTCCCACAGCGACTGCCCAGGGTCTCTCTCGGCTTCCCTTTTTGGAAGCAATCAACTTCTAAGGTGTGATAAGCAAACCTATTCCGTTTCAGCCCTGAAGGTCTGAAGCCCTGGAGGGGTTTAATGGGACTGAAGTTATCATTCCTGAAGGCTACAGAGAGAGTCAGTTTCCACCTTCTGAAGACCTCCCAGCCACGCAACACCCAGCTCCTTATTCCAAGATAACTACACAGCATCTTCCAAAAAAAAAATGTTCTTTAAATGACTGACTTAGTTACTTCCTGTTGCTGTGACAGATGCCACGGCCAGCCTTTAAATGCGTGCCAAGGTTTGCGAGTGACAGAGGACAGTTTTCAGGTGTCAGCTCTCTCCTGTCACAGGATCACAGGACTCAGACTCAGGTGGTCAGGCTTGGCAGCAGGTGCCCGAGCCATCTCTCAGGCCCTCTGTCTTAGTCAGGGCTGCAGCGGCTGGGAAGAGACTCCATGACCAAAAGCAAGTCAGGGAGAAAAGGGTTTGTTGGGCTTCCAGTCCATCACTGGAGGAGTCAGGACAGGAACTCACACAGGGCAGGAGCCCGAGGTAGGACCTGATGCAGAGCCCACAGAGGGGCCCTGCTTACTGGCTTGCGTCCCACGGCTTGGTCAGGCTGTTTTCTTAAAGAACCCAGGACCACCAGCCCAGAGGTGGCCCCACCCATGATAACTGGGCCCTCCCCGTCGACCATTAAGAAAGAGCCTTACAGCAGATCTTACAGAGGCATCCTCTTACCTCTCAACTGAGGCTCCCTCCGGTCAGAGAACTCTAGCTTGTGTCAAGTTAAAATCTACTTTTTAGATGTGTGAATATTTGGGGATATCTGCACATGAGTACAGGCGTCTGTAGAAGCCAGAAGCTGGAATCACGGAGCGCTGTGAGCCACTTGGTGTGGGCCCAGGACACACGAAACTCTGGCCCTCTGGAAGGAGAGCAAATATTCTCAACTTCTGAGTCACCGTCCTGACTTTTTTTTTTTCTCAGACACACCCCACTATAAAAGGGGACTCGTGACCCCTCCTTTCTCTCTCGCCCCTCTTTTGCCCTTCTCTCTTGTCTCTTGCCCCTCCCCCCTTTCCCCTCTCTCCCCATTCTTTTCCCCTCTTTCCACGTGGTCATGGCCAGCTCTCACCTCTCTATCTCTTCTTTCTCTCTTTACTTTTCTATCTCTTTTCTTTCCCTCTACTTTTCTATAACAAAGCTTTAAAATCACGGGCTGTCTCTTCTTATCAAAACCCGCCGTGCTGGAGCAGTGGAACAGGCCTCCCAGGTCTCCAGCCGCCAGACCAGACCAAGGAAGGGCTCCCCTGCCCCACCCAGTCGGGCTTCCTCCACAGTACATGGGCTGCTCCACAGGCCCACACCCATACGCATAAAATAAACATAATAAAGAAAGACAGGGGGCTGGAGAGATGGCTCAGCAGTTAAGAGCACTGACTGCTCTTCCGAAGGTCCTGAGTTCAAATCCCAGCAACCACTTGGTGGCTCACAACCATCTGTAATGGGATCTGACGCCCTCTTCTAGGGTGTCTGAAGATAGTCACAGTGTACTTACATATAATAAATAAGTCTTTTTTTTGTTTTAAAGAAAGATGGGCAGACAGACAGACTGACTGACCTATATGTGGAGAATTTAAAGCAGCTTTTCTAAGCTCTCCCAGCTGGGAAACAGCAGTCGCCTTGAACCCAGTTCCTTAGAGTCCAGGCAGCCAAAGACCTTTGACCTGGAACGGAATGTGGCTCAACCAGAAGTTACGGTCGTGACGTCATCAAATGGTTTCCAGCCATGTGGTGCAGACGCCTTGCTTCCTAACTGGACCGTTCCAATGTCTTCCCTTCCTCAGACTCAGCTCTGGGGTCAGGAGAAGCCTCAGCACTGGAGGGGAGTCTCTACGACCCGTTACCTTGTTTCTGTTTTTGTTTGAGGCAAGGTCTCCTGTAGATCACCCTGGCCTTAAACTCAATAGCATTGAGCCATCTCGCTCACACTTTTGTGGGGATGGTGGGAGTTGCCATGAGGTCCAGCAGAGACTGGGACCACCAGTTTCCTCTTTGCTCACTCCTTGGCCAATTAAGATCCAGGAAGACCTCTTGTCTCTGTTTCCTGAGTATTCCAAATACCAAAATCCTCCCCTTAGGTTGGAGACAGCTCAGTGGGCATAAGTACTGGCTGCTCTTGCAGAGGACCAGGGTTCAATTCCCAGTGCCCACATGGTGACTCACAATGGTCTGTACCTCGGTTCCAGACCAATCTGACCCCATCTTCTGGCCTCCATGGTCACTGCACACATGGTGCACAGATACACAGACAAGGAAACATTCTTACAATAAAAATAATTTTTAAAAAATTGCAACCTAGCTGACCAGGATCTCAGATCCACCTGCCTCTACCTCCCAAATGCTGGGGTTAAATGTACTTGATACAGCATCCACCTTTGGTTTAGTTTTTAAAGAAAAAGATCAGTTTTAACCAGACAGGTGATGCACGCCTATAATCCCAGCACTGGGGAGGTAGAGGCAAGAGGATCAGGAATTCTAGGCCAGTGTTAGCAACACAGTGAGTTTGAGGCTAGCTAGCCTTGGCTACTAAGACTTGGCTACTAAGAGATGCCTTCTTCAGGCCTCTGGGGGCACTGCAGACATGGTATACACACACAAACACACACATGTATATGCAGGCAAAACACCCACATGTAAAATAAAAATAAGTCAATATTTTATATTTTTGTAAGTGTATATGTGTGTGTATGACTGTATGTGTGTGGGGGTGTGTGTTGTACACATGCAAGTATGTGGGGGGTTGGTATAAGTCTCAGTGCGAGGGGGAGTGTATGTGTAGGAACACTTGTAGGCAAATGTTTTGCCTATGAGTATGTATGTGCACCACGTGTACCTATGAGCACAGGTGCCTGGTGCTCACGCACGTCAGGAGGGTATTTCAGACCCCCTGAAACTGGAGTAACGAATGGTTGGTTCTGAGCCACCATGAAGGGAGCTGACAGAAATCACACCCCGGTTCTCTACAAGAGCGACAAGTGCTCTGAACTGCTGGGCATCTCTCCAGCCTGGAAATCAGACTTGAAATAAGACAAAACAGAAATGATTTACTTCGCGTGTGCGGCTGGGCGCAGGGAAACACCAAGAGGAATACGTCGCGGTCTGAGGACAACCTGCTGGAGCTGGGTCTCTGCGTCCACCTGTATCACAGGGTCCAGCTCAGGCCATCCGGCTCAGCAGCAAGCCCTGTGTCACAGGGTCCAGCTCAGGCCATCCGGCTCAGCAGCAAGCCTCTCTTCAGAGCCATCTCCATGGCCCTTACCGTTAGCTCTGCCTACTCATGGCTTCAAACTCACAAGAGATCTGCCTGTCTCTGCCTCTGCTGCCATCACAGACCTAGGCCACCATAGCCAAGTGATTTTTGCCTTTTCGAGACAGGGCTTCTCTGTGTAGACCTGGCTGTCTTGGAACTTGCTCTGTAGACCAGGTTGGTCTTGAAATCACAGGGATGCCCCTGCCTCAGCCTCCTGAGTGCTGGGATTCAAGGTGTGCACTCCATCACTGCCACCCACAATTTTTTTTTTAATATAAAATTATCCGCCCTCCTCCCTCTAGGCCTCTGAAAGTCAAAGCACATTCTATCCTGAAAACCACCACTTTAACTGTTCAAACTCTTCTGATATGCACTGACCCAGGCCCCCAAACAGGACTTCCATTTAAAATCAGTAGGGGGCTTTTGGAAAGACACACAAACCTAGGCCCGCCGGGTGGCAAGGGACATCATCCCACCTAATCTACTAGGGTGGCTGAGGCAGGAGTGTCACAAGTCCCTCCTGTGCTCCAGAGGAGAGCATTCAGAGCCAGGAGAATGTCAGTGAGACCCCAACTTAAATAAAAGGCAGAAGAAACTGGGGACACAGCTGAGCCCAACCCCCAACACTGGGAAAGAAACAAAGACTGACACACAGCTTGCACAGGACCTCTCTAGCTCGGATCAGAACCCGAGGGCGCCCAGGCACTTAGAGAAGCCTGCAAGCATCCCGCAGAGCCTATAAGACACCACCCCCACCCCCATTATATTGTGTACGGCGCC
Organism: Tokudaia tokunoshimensis; assembly: GCA_036184795.1. NCBI lineage: Eukaryota > Metazoa > Chordata > Mammalia > Rodentia > Muridae > Tokudaia > Tokudaia tokunoshimensis. Next base: position 143,070,518 of record BTHU01000004.1, read on the forward strand.
CAATACCGTGTAAATACCACATAAAGGATCACAACGGACCATAGAGAGCATGCTGGCGCGTTCAGGACGCAGGTCATTTCCATTCCCCACATTTCAAAAATCAGCAGGTGGCTGAATCTGTGAGTACAGAGGCCCCCGTCGAGACCTCAGATTCTCATTTCATAGTCTTAAGCGAGGTCAGGGATCGGCTTCAAGTTCCCCAGGTAAACTCCTGCACACCTATTAGGCAGACCTTGTTTAAGTCAGATTTTCAGAACAATCACCCGGCACGGTCCCTGCCTTTAACAAGGAGACACGAATCAACCGCGGCACACTAGAGTCTGCTGATCTTACTAATTAAAGTGTTTATTGCGGGGACTGGGGTGGGGTTCCAGGCAGAGCTCTGACGAAGGGCCTTCACAAAAACACACATTCTGGGGGCTGGAGGGTTTGCTCAGTGGTAGAGTGCCTAGCAGGTTGGAGGACCGGGTTTGGTCCCTAGCACCATCCAACCCCCAAACAGTAAGAAAGCCAACAAACACCGCCAGCAGGAAGTGTGGGGCAGGAAACGTGGGAACCGTGTTCCAGCACCTTCCCGCCCCCGCCCCCACCCCCAGGCTTTCCGTTTCCGTTTCCCACTCGGTAGACTTGAGTAGTGCCTCGGAACTGAGGCCTCACGGAAGTCAGGCACAAAGAGCCCACAAGATGGCAGCTGGCATCTCTCCTCCTTACACTGATACCTGGCTAGCAGCCCCACCCAGCTCCGGCGTCCCGCGGCCGAGCTCCTGGGAAGCCCGGGGATGGCGCCCCAGGCCCCGCCCAGCCGCATCGCCTTACCTGCGCGGCCCCTAGAAACGCGCCTCCCAGGTCCCACCCCCGGGGGCTCCGATTGGCGGGTGGAGGCGCAGCCTGGGACTCTGCATTCTCCCCAGCCCGACCCCTGTCCCCCAGGGGATCGATCCCGCCCCCGCCGCCAGCCCCTGGGCGTCCCCCGCACGCCAGGACAGGCTCGCGGGGGCCGCGGCAGGTGTCCCCTCCTCCCTGCCCACGGCCCGGCCACTCACCCCGCGCGCGGCCTACTGTCCACCCGCTTCTTGTGGCGCACGGGCTGCAGCGGGATGCTGTCCGTCATGTCGCCGCCCGCCGCGCCCCCTGCGCTCCCCGCGGCCTCCGCGCCGCCCCGGGGCAGGGGGAGGAGGCGGCGGCAGCGGGCGGGCCGGGCCCGCAGCGCAGGGGCGAGGTCGCGAGCGCCGGGCCACGCGCGGAGCCGCCCGCGCGGCCCGACCGACGGACACGGCCGCACCATGGGCCCCGCTCCGCGCTGCGCCCACGCGCGCGCCCGCCGCCCGGGGCCGCCGCAGTGTCCCCGCCCCGGCCCGCGCCGCGCGCCCCCCACGCGCGCCCCCCCCGGCCACGCGCCCCCCGCCGTGTCCGTGCGCGCGAGCGCGAGCGCGCGCCCCACCGCACTCACCCCACCCCGGGCATTCTCTCCAACTGGCTCCGAGCCGTGTGCACACACCCCGCCCTGCTCACCCCACCTCCACGCCGCGGCCACCCCGCACACACGGCCTGCCTCCCCGGCTGCAACCTGCGCCTCACGCACGGGTCCCCCGAGTTTCGGGTCGGGGTTGGGGGCAGGAGATGGGCAGGTTTTCGAACCCCCCACACACACCCTGTGGCATCAATCACAATCACACCCCTCGCTCCAGCTGCATTCCTTTTTTTTTTTTTTTTGGTTTTTTCGAGACAGGGTTTCTCTGTATAGCCCTGGCTGTCCTGGAACTCGCTCTGTAGACCAGGCTGGCCTCGAACTCAGAAATCCGCTTGCCTCTGCCTCCCAAGTGCTAGGATTAAAGGCGTGCGCCACCACCGCCCGGCAACACAGAAATCCTCCTGCCTCTGCCTCCCAAATGCTGGGATTAAAGGCGTGCGCCACCCCTTCCAGCTGCATTCCTAAATCACAATAACACAGCCGCGCCTTCCCCCCAAACACCCAGACCCAGGGTGATCTCATGCACAGGCTGCGTCTGTCAGTCTGTCTCGATCCCGAAAAGGTTATTGTGAAAAGAAAATTAGGGCGACAGAGCATTTAAGAGCAGCCACTATTGCTGGACTTCAGCCCCAGGGCATCGGAGACCCTCTGCTGGCCTCCAGGGCACCTGCGCAGACCTGGCGGACACTCGCGCAGGCATATCTATTTAAAAGAATAATGAAAACAAACCTTTTTAAAAATCAGAACATAGGAGCCGAGTTTGGTGGGGTAGGCCTTTGATCTCAGCACTTGGGAGGTAGATACAGGCTGTCTGAGTTCAAGGTCAGCCTGGTCTACAGAGCCTTGGTCAGCCAGGGATACACAGAGAAACGTTGTCTCTAAATAAATAAATAATCAGCATATAGAGGGCTAGAGAAGTGGTTCATCGGTTGTGCACCAGCAGCACTCGTAGAGGATCTGGGTTCGATTCCCAGCACCCTTGTACTACTGGCTGATCAATGTCCACAGTCCAGTTCCAGGGGAAATGATGCCCTCTCCTGGCCACTATCGGTACTGCATGCATATGATTCAGACATACATGCAAAAAAACCAACAATAATACACAAATCTTTTTTAAAATGAGTATGTATGTCAAGTCCCTCAAGCTGTAGCACTGTGTAACTACCATAAACGATGCTGAAATATGAGGAACAGTTTCTGCTGATATTTTCTGCCAGGGTCCCTATCTTCTACAATATTTTCTTCATCAAGGAAGATACCAACCAAAAAAAAAAAAAGAGTGACTGAGATTCCAAAGAAATTCCCCAAGAAAGGAGGCATCAGAAGTACCTTTGAGGACAAAACACCATTATTCTACCAGCTGAACTGGCTGGCTTGTTTCCTCTTCGCTTCTAGAATGGTACATCAGAGCCAGGTCCTAGGTTTTGTCCCCAGCATCACATGAACGTATGCATGTGTGTGCATGCTCACGCACGTGCGCGCGCGCGCACACACACACACACACACACACCCATCATATGGCATGGCACACAGTCAGAGCTCAGTGAGGGCATTCAGACCTATAACAGCAAGAGAGCAAATCCTACAACCTGACCTACAGCCATCCCCAGCTTCTCAGACAAGGTCTATACACCCCTAACTGACCTTGAATTCTAGTCCAAGCTGGCTTCAAAGAAACCCACCTGCCTCTTCCACCCTAGTGCTGGGATTAAAGGTGTGTACTACCATACTCAGCCACAGAGAGACTTGTAGTTGATTTTAGCTAGATCCTAAAGCTTTCAGGAAGTCCCAGTAGCCCTGCCCACTAAATCCAAATCACTAAACCCGTTTCCTGAGCAGGGCACAGAAACTCAAGAGGTCATCAGGCAGCAGGGCTAGGCTTCACACTCCAGTCATCAGGATATGGGCCTCGGGTCACAGCAGAACCACAGTGACCAGAACCCTTTAGAGCACCAAGCAACCGCTGTCCTATTCAAGCAACTCCCTGGCCTCCTGCGGCTACTCTCTCTGGGCCCTTGCTGTAGCAAGAGCAGCTAGTCAGCCAGGATCCTGGAGGCTTCCAGCATCTTCCAGCTGTGAACCTGCTGCTGGCAAACCCCATGCTCTGCAGGGCTCTATTTCCTTGTCTGTATCAGAGCTCAGGACAGTTCCAGACTCGGGCAGCATTGGAAGGAGCTTTAGTCAACCATCAGCATTAGCAGGGCTAGTGTGCATGCCGGAAGCATTGTGTGGGCAAGACTCCAGGGCAGCAGAACATGCATGTGTGTGAAATACAGTCTCCATAGGTAGCCCAGGCTAGCCTCAACTTCCCAATCTGTCTGCCTCAGCCTCCTGAGTGCTGGAATTAAGTACAAGCCCCGCCTTAAAAAAAAAAACCAGCCCACTTCTTTGTTAAAGCCTTCACTCTTCACTTCTCTGGTGGAGAAAGACACATAAAGCCTTGGTATCTAATAAGTTGGAGGCTCTCCTGGGCTACATGGGGAGTTCCAGGCTATCCTGAGCTACTTGGGGGAGACCCTGTCTCAAAAAAAAAACAAAAAACCCAATCCTATCTGCTCAATGGGCTCTGTGTCCCTGACTCCTTGGTGTCTAGAAAGATCTTTGAGTAAGGCGATCCAGCCCAGCTCTTGCTTTCTAGACACCAGACATGCCAGCAAGTGGGTTTCCATGTCTTACTGGACCCCCGTAGGCTGCTTTCATCTTCCTCAGGAGTTCTGACAGGGATGTGATGAACAGCGGGCAGGGAACATAGGGGGCTCAGGATGAGTCAGAACTCTTTTATATCTGACTAGTGAGCTGGTTCAGGTGAAGGCACTGGCTATAGCAGAACAGGGATTTTGGTCCCACACCCACGTAAAGGTGGGACTGAGAAGACTCCACAGGGCTATCCTCTGACCCAAGCTGAGAAATGACTACACAGATATCCTCTGACCCATACCATTCATATGGGTGCTTGTAAAGACGTGTACAAGTGTGTGTGTATGTGCACACACACGCACACTCTCAAGCAGACACACCTGCACACACTAGCAGACACACATATATGCACACACATGTGCACCCACAGGAAGACGCGCACACACGCACTTGAAATGATAGCTACCTAGAAGGCTCAGCAGTTAAAGGTGTTTGCCACCCGAGTCCCGGGAGTTCAATCTCCACGATCTAGGTGGGAGAAAAGAACCAGCTGCCACTGAATTTCCTCTGACCTCCACACTCACAATTGGCTCACATACACCCTCGAGTACACCCACGTAATAAATCAAGTACAACTTCTTAAAAGGTTTTGAGTAGGGCATGGTGGTGGCTTGCCTTTAATCCCAGATTTAGGGGGCAAAGGCAGGCGGATCTGAGTCCCTATATATATAGTAGGAGCCAATTTCACTTATTTTTCAAGCCAGGGTTTCTCTGTGTAGGTTTGGCTGTCCTGGAACTTTATCTGTAGACCATGTTAGCCTTGAACTCAGAGATCTGCCTTCATCTGCCTCCCAAGTGCAGACATAAAGGTGTTCAACCCTCACTGGGTCTCTCCCAGCTAGCATCAGAAGTTTGGGACACACCATGTTTAACTTAATAGCCCAATCCTTCTCTTTGGTTTTTGGAAAGCAATGCTTATGTGGCCAGGCAGGGTAACTACAAAATCTACATTCTTAAACTCGTTATCAAGCAGCCCAGACTGACCTTGAATTTACCTTTTTCCTCAATTCCAAGTGTGGGGATTATGGGTGTGGACCAGCGCCTGGCTTTAAACTACAATACCATTGTTTCCAGAAAGTCTTCCTGGAAGTGCAGGGGAATCCAAAGAAGGAATCCATCTCACCGCTCGCTCTAAGGGCCTGCTTGGAACAGTACAGGCACTAAAATAAGAGGTACATTCAATAGCAAAGAAATTGTCCTTGGAGGGATCTTTTGGAAGGTTGCAAGATAAAACTGGATGTCCTACCTTGTTCCCCGGTCAGGATAACCTGCACCGGAATTAGCTTTGGGCTATTTTGTTATAAGTAGCTGCTATGGAAATGCAGATGGTCCCACCGGCTTTGCCCTGTGGGAATCAGCTATGTTTTCCATCAGTTTGTAAATTCATTTCAACATTCTAGATAGAGTGCAATTTAAGTGTTCTGCTTAGCTCGAGGGCTGTAGGGTGAGGCCCACAGATAGGGCCAATTTCTTAGAAGTTCATTTTTCTCTCAGAAAAGGTCAAATGCATTTTAGCATTAGAATGCATTTCCATATTGTATTTCAAAATCCTTAGTGTTGTTTGCTAAGCTGGGGGCTGTTTCCCCTCTCCCACTCACCCCCCAGGGTTTGATTCAGTAAAAAACAAAAACAAACAAAAAAAACAAGTACAAACTACCCCTGCTTTCGGACTGGCTTGCAAGGTCTCCACACCTCAAATCCCGAAGGCCTTTGACACAGGCCAGTTCACTCGCTTTACTCTTCTGCAAAAGCATTATTTTATTGCTCAGAATTATCCAGCTAGCACAATCTACAGCGATTTCTAGGCTACACTAGACTAGGTAACTTCATAGCTCCGAAAACCAGCCCTTTCCCTTTCCTTATATAAAACTGACGTTCTTAAACATGTTGTTTGAATCAATAACCAGCTATACAGAGAGCAGTCTCTGCAGTAGCAGTGCCCCTTGCCAAGGAATGGCAGTAAGGAAAGCAACAGGGTGGCTCACCACCATCCGTAACGAGATCTGACGCCCTCTTCTGGTGTGTCTGAAGACACAGCTACAGCGTACTCACTTATAATAAATAAATAAACCTTTAAAAAAGTCACCCTCCCCACCCACCCTAAAGGGACTATTTAGTGAGTTCTCGGTCAGACTGGATATGTGAGATTTAAAACAAAGTGTGTGAGAAAGAGTAAGCTCATTAACCAAGTCTGATGGCCCTGACCCACTAGCAGGAAGGAATCCTACCAAGTGATCTTTTGGCCTCCAGAAGCAAGACATCCATGGTTCTCACAATGTAATATTAATGCACCTCCGGTGGGCGCCACCCTCACCCCCCCCCGCCCCCACGGGTCCAGAGGGACCTAACCACATAAATGTGTGTCAAGACTCCAAAGTTCATCAGGGTAGTGCTCTGAAAGCAGAACATACCAGAAAAACTTACACACGAGCCTAATGGAGGGGGAAAAAAAAACATTCAGTTTTATTTTCAGACATAACAGCATCAGCAGGTAAAACTATGGCGTAGTCCACACATTCAATTCACGGGGCGTGAGAAAGCCACGGCTGGTATGTTCTCGGTAACGATACCCACTTCACAGTGTAAACAGGTGAGCAGGCGAACCGGTGAATGCTTTATCACGGGGTTCACTTACAATCCCAAAAGGAAAGGCACAACTTGGCAGGAAAAGGAAAAAGAAGAAAAAAGACGAAAAAAAAAAAAAACCCAAAAGCAAAATCAAAAGTTTTGGATCCTAAAATCAGGTGCAACAATTCAGGAAACACTGGCCCGGAGTCTCCACCTTCATTTGGCAACGGCATTCAACACAGCCCAGAGACCAGGAGAAATGTCTCTCCTTCCTCATTAAACCATCGAAACACTGTTAGAACAGCTGTTCCAAATTATTACACGAACTAAAATGTAATTGAAAACAAAACAAAACAACAACAAACACCTCCCCCCCACCAACCAACCACAAAGACTTCTTGAGCTTTGGGGGCCCCTTCTTACCAGTACAACAACTCTTAGGTTTAAGACCTGGCAATACTTGGGTGGTCACAAAAATAGCAAAATAGAGACTTTTTGGCTACAAAAATAAAGATAATTGAGGTAGATAAATTACAGCCCTCACATCCAAGACTTGCCGGTCTCAACTCTATCACCTTCATGATGGCAGGGGGTGGGTGGGGGTGAAAATCTTCAGGACTTGGTATAACTGAAATAAACAGAGGACAGTGTGCAAGTAGAGGCTGAGGAGACCCCTCCTGGTGCTGCAAAGAGTTTCTCCCGAAGAGGAAACACGCCGTTCTCCAATGCAGCGGGCAGGCACAGAAGACACCCGAATAACATCTCCTGATGTGTCCGCTCTGGGTCTGGGTAGAAGGTGGATTTTGGGAGATGGGGGAGGGGGCGCTCTCGGGGCTGTAAGCAGCAGGATAAATTGTGGGCTTTCCCAGGGACCAAGGTTGGTGTACGGAGGATGTCCTAGTCAAGGTCCTAAGGCGGAAGGAAGTAGGTTAATTGAACCGCCTTAGTTTTCTGGTGTTCTTTACTCTTAACGTACATTTTAAAAAAACAAAACAAAACAAAACGGAAGATGAAGACAGGGTCGGGAGGCATAAAACCAGGTCCCTACGTTTACCCGCATTAGACACCACGGAAGGACACAGCACCCTCACCCCAGGACGGGGTTAGTAGTTGTCACTTCCACTGTAGTCCAATGAGTCCCAACTGTTTCACGTCGAAACAGGTTGATGACAGTCTTTGGAAACAGCCATGAGGTCACACAAAGCTTCTAAATATAGTTTGTCCCAAGTTAACAAAACTATTTTTCAAAACCCGCTTCTTTCCAAAATGGTTTTTAAAAAAAAAAAAAATTAATAATCAAAGTCTGTTTTTTTTTTTTGTTTTTTTTGGTTTTTGTTGTTTTTCTGTTTTTCACTTTTCCTCCATTTCGTTTTTTTTTTTTCTTTCATTTTTTTGGAAAGCAGCACAGCGACTATGTGATTGTAGGATTGCCCAAGGCTACGGTCACAAGCCACATCACTTGCATATCAGGAAGGGGAAGGAAAAAAAAGTGGGTTAAGAAAAAAAAACAAAACAAACCCTAAACAATAAAGCAGATTCTAGAATCTCACTCCAGCAGACTCCTCTTCCTCCTTAGCTGACTGCAATCTTATTTTCCTCCAGAAAGTGAGGGAACTGGTGTTTGGCCACCCCATCGGGGACGGCAAGCTTTTCCGCGTTCCCGCTCATGGGCGCGTTCACGCCGGTCTGAGAGCCGTCCAGCTTGGAATGCGTAGCCCCGCTCACCACGGAGCTGGCCCCCAGCGACACGGGCAGGGTGGGGATGCCTCCACTCTGAATCACGGAGATCTCGTTGGTCTTCATGGCCAGGCCCCCGTTGAGGACGCTCGTGTACTGGTTCCACGCAGCGGCGGGGTCCACGCTCACCGTGGGGGACAGGAGCTCCTTGGGGAACACCTCGGGCGCTCTCTTTCCCTCGGCACTCAGCGCGGCCATGGGGTTCTCTATGGCCAGCTTCCTGCCCCGGCGGGCGGAGTTATTGTTGGCCCCGTGAGTCATGTAGTGTACCTGTGAGGGGGGACAGCACAGAGAGGGTTTCATCAGATGGTCCCCCTCCCGGCTTGTAGGCAAGCCCAAGGTCACCTGGCTACACGCACACACCAGTGGTAAGTGTGTGGCAGAAAGGGCATCTTGGGCTACAGTCAAGATGTTGTATCAGTAAGCCAGAAAATAAATCCAGGTTTTATCTGTACAGTTGAGAACATGTTTGTGCGTGGGCACCACACTGCCCGGCTGACACCTTTAATCCCAGCACTCAGGAGGAAGAGGCAGGTGGATCTCAGTTCAAGGTCAACCTGGTCTACAGAAGGAGTTCCAGGACAGTCAGGGCCACACAGAGAAAATGCCTCGATTAAAAAAAAAATTTTTTTTCTTTTATTCTTTTAAATTGTGTGTGTGCGTGTGCATGTGCGTGTGTGCGCGCGCATTTGGAGGCCAGAGACATCAGGTCCCCCAAAGTTGAGATTGTTGTTGGTTGCTAAGTCATTGGGTGGGTGCTAGGAATGCAAGAGACCTTCTGCAGAGCAGTGTGTACTCTTAACCACTGAGCTATCTCACCAGCCCCTGGCAGACATTCAAAAGCCTCCTCAGGGCTCAGTCTCTGAGGGCAAGGCATGCTCTAGGCCCTCTCTAGCATCCTTAAGCTGCTGCGAGCAGCTGCTGGGAAAGGCCTGGCAATGGACGGATACCCTTAAGCAGCAGTTTGACTCCAGCACTGGCACCTACCTGCCCAGACCCCTCAACAAGTGAAGCACTCCCAACAGCCATGGGGGGTGGCGGGGACTAATTAAGCTTTAGTTCTAACCCACTGCCTTCTCCTCCCAAGAAGCACAACCACCAAGGCTGGGGTAGAAGGCGACAGAGATGCCCCAAGAGCTTTCTGAATATTAGACAGGCACTGCCAGCCCGGCTTCACCCAGCACCCATGTGCAGTCTTTATAGTTTTTCGGTAGTGCTGGAGATGAAACCAGCACCTCCCCAACACCAAGTGGTGTGAGAGCCAACCTACAGAAGTGCTGAGAACTGAGCTCAAGAATACCAATACCTCTGCAAGAATAGCAAAAGCATTTAACCCTGAGACATCTACCTAGCCCCAGACTGCACCTTCCTCCAGACCACTGGGATTCCAGGAGATCCACCACATCTGACTACAACATTTTATGTCACCAAGTTCAAGAGCATCACAATTTGGGGCTAGAGAGATGGAGTAGTGGTTAGGATCATTCATTACTCTTGTAGGACCCAAGGTTTGACTCCCAGAACCCACATGGTAAGCTAGCTCATAAACAACTTACTTCAGTGACAGACCCTTCCTTTGATGTCTGTGAGTACAAGGCTCTGATGCAGCACACATACATATAACATGCATGCAAAATACTCATACACACAATATATATATACACACACACGTATCCACAGATGTCACACACAGAACACCCGATGGAACCCACCTTCAGGTTGCCTTTCGTGGTGAAGGCCCGTCCGCAAATGTTGCACACGAAAGGCTTTTCTCCTGTGTGCGTTCGCTCGTGGATCTGCAGGGCACTGGCAGATGAGAAGTTCTTTCCACACCGTGTGCAGCAGTGTTGCTTGGCCTGCCGGCGTGGCTGCGGCTGCGGCTGCGATGCTAGCAGAGATGTCATGCCAGAGGTTCCCCCAAAGGTGCCAGGTACTTCAATTTTCACAAAGGCGGGCTGTGCTCGGATGAATGTTGAAGGGAGGCTGGTACGACCTAAGACGGAGAAGGGGAGAGATTTAAACTTTAATCATTTAACACCCAACTCACTGTTTAAATAAAACAAACACTCCACAATTGCCTGTTAATTTTTGCTTCCAGAAATTTTTTTTTCTTTTTTATATTTATATACTTGTTTTCCTTTGGTTTTTCGAGACAGGGTTTCTCTGTGTAGCCCTGGCTGTCCTGGAATTCACTCTGTAGACCAGGCTGGCCTTGAACTCAGATTTCTGCCTGCCTCCGCCTCCCAAACACTGGGATTAAAGGCGTGCGCCACCACCACCTGGCAGAAATTATTTTTCAATAGCAGCTTGCTTTGAACTATTTTACGTGTGTGCGTGCGTGCGTGTGTGTAGAGCAGTCTTTGGGTTGTGTTCCTCTAGCATCGCTCACCTCTTTGAGACAGGCTGAGTCTAGGATATCACCAGAGGTCTAGGCTACAGTGAGCTTAGGGCCAGCTTGTCTCCCATCAGGCAGCACCAGGTACAAGCACACCCCAGCACACCTGGCCTTTGCACATGTGTTCTGGAGCACTTAACTCAGACCGCCATGTGTGTGAGGCAAATGCTCAGTCGCTAGCCCGGCCCGAGTTCTTACTTAAAACAGAGACTCAAACACTTTGGAAAATTTACCTCTTTTATGGTTTAAAGTATAAAGTAACATAGAAATACATGCACAGATAGCCCCTAAGACTCAGCATTAAGATATTACCTTTAAGGTCCGGGCTTATCATCCCAGCTACTGGGGAGTGTGAGGCAGGAGGATCTGGAGTTCAAGGCTTGCCTGGACTGCACAAAGAACTCCAGCTGCTATCTTCCTGCCAACCCCTGAACAAAGCCAGGCATGGCGATACATGACTTCCACCCCGGCACTTCAGAGGCAGAGACGAGCTACAAACAAGTTCAAAGCCATCCTGGTCTACAGTGAGTGAGGCCCTACCTTAGAAAAAGGATGGGGTGGAAGGTGGAGGAGCTCGACCAGAGGAAAGACACCCTAGGTTGGGATCCCAGCAGCACAATGAATAAAGTCACCTTTCAGCCATACCTAGCACTTTGATTCTAACATCTCAACTAACACATCTAACAATAAGGCGGTACCTTTCGTATCTGAACTCTGGTTCATAGCCAGACCGAAAAAAAAAAATCACGATTGATTTCCATGGTCCAAATAGTGCCTACATCCCTGAACACACAGCAATATGGCTAACATCACCCATGTATGTCCCCATGGAGTCAAAGAAAAAAAAAAAAAAAAAACAAAACCCCAAAACTAACATCCATATCGCACACACTCAATCTACCCGAACCATGACAAACAGAGAAAGCCTACTGGGGGCCAGGATAAAGGCAGCTATTAGATCCTGAGACCCAGAACAGATCAGCTAATTGGTCCTAAGAAGCTGCTTCAGGTCACTGTCTAGTTCAACCTAGGCTCTTTTTCTGGTGACCTCAAGCCCCAAAGGGACATTAAGGGACATCCAAAGCTTCATCACCTTCCGCATCAATGTGGCAGCTCTCGAGGCCCTCGGCCTTGTGACCCTCGGGAGACCGGGACTTGACACTTCCAGCTTGGCTATTGGCCGGGGACACTGCCTGGTAGCACATGGTCTCCGTGGTATCTGGGCTTCGGCTCTGACACTCCTGGTCACCCACGAGCAAGGAGGAGTCACTGGTCAGACAATTGTCACCACCCTCCAGGGAACCGTTTTCTCGACTGCTTTGCCTCTGCAGGGCCTGCGCGGGAAGAGCCCCTTTCCCCTGAGCATCCGTGGGAGCCATCACAGAAAAGCCCAGAGAGGGCGATGCCAAGTGGGTACTGGGAACCGGCGTGGAGATTGTTGAGGGGCCGCTGGGAACATCCTGGGAACAGACCTCGTCGGCTTCCATCCCTTCCACTGCGTCTTCCTGGCAGGCACTGCTGGCGCCACCATTCTCACTGACGGCCATGGGCTCAGGAGCTGTGAAGTCACAGGGACTCTCTGGGAGAGGCGTGTTGGGGATCTGACCACCCATGTGCATCCGGATATGCTGCTGTAACATGACGGCGTTGGTGAACTTCTTCTGGCAGATGGGGCACGAATGCTGGGTCTTTACGGCCGTGTTGGTTCGGTGAACCCCAAGGTGTGTCTTCAGGTTGCCTTTGGTGGAGAAGGCCCGGCCACAGATCTTACACTGGAATGGTCTCTCCCCTGTGTGGGTGCGGTAATGCATCTTCAGGGAACTCTGACAGCTGAGGACCCGGTGACAAATGAGACACTCGTTGGGGTCAGTAGTGGCCTTGTCTATGTTCTCTACTAACTGCTGCAATTTCAGGGTCTCTGACCCTGACTCTGGGGCCCCAGTGCCCTGGAAGCCCGCAGCCCTCGGGGTATTATGCATCATACCCACCCCAAGGAGTGGAAGGCCCACCTCGCTTTCTGGAGAAGGCCCTGGCTGGATGTCGTTGGGCAAGGAGCTACCCATGAGGTCCTTGGGGTTAGGCCCTGAAGCGATCTTTGGAGGCAGCCCTACGGAAGGGGTTCCCGTGACCGGGACAGGCTCAGTGTCTACAGAGAGACTCGATTCATCTACAGGCATGGGGACAGGGAGTGCATAGTGAGAGCCGGTGCTCACTGTCCCTTTGTCCTGGAATTCGGCCAACAGCTGGGGATTTGCCTTCACCTGAGGGTGTCGATGGAAGTGGACCTTGAGGTTACCCTTGGTGGTGAAGCGGTGACCACAGACAGGGCACACGTAAGGTCTCTCTCCGGTGTGGGAGCGGAGGTGGATCTGAAGGGAGCTATCGGTCCCGAAAACCTTGCTACAGTACCTACACTTGTGTTTACCGAGGACGACTTCGTCCTTGGCCTTGGCATCTACTACGGAGGCGGAGAGGTTCTGGGGTTTCCCTTTTCCTTTCTTGGATTGGTCGAGTGTCACAGTGGAGAAGGGGCTCTGCAGGAGCACAGAGCCCGGGGTCTGAGGTAGCAGGGCGTTGGGGAGGCGGGACACGAAGTTGGGGAGAACCCGAGTCCCGTCAGGCTTCAAGGTGAAGGGCGTAAACCCCGAGGGCAGCGAGCTGGCTGCGGGGGCGACGCCGGCGTGAGGTAGCTTGGCTTGTTTCAAGGCGTCGAGGGACAGAGCCGGGTTGGTGGCTTTCTGGCTGAGCAGGGCCACGGCGGCAGACACCTGCTGGGACACGGACACCTGCTGGGACACATGGTTGCTTAAGGCCTTCAGCGTGTCGGCGCCGGCCACTCCCGAGTGGAGGGCGTGGGCCGCCCACATGTTCACCTGGACTCGGATCTGTTCCGTGAGCTGGATCTGCTGAAGCTGCTGCTGCTGCAGACACAGGATCTGCTCCAGGACCCACGGGATGCTGTGGGCGGCGGGCACGGGGGCCACGGGGGCCTCCACGCCCCGCTGGTTCACTGCCACCTTGGTGCCGCGGAGCGCCTGCAGAGTCACATTGGTGTTGGCTACTTTGTCTTTGGGTAGATAGCTTATGTCCTGCAGGGTGGGCGTCTGGGTGGCCTCGGTCTTCACGTACAGGATGGAGTCGGCGCCCAACTTCTCCTTCAAGTCCCCCGAGCTGCCGCTGTTCTCCTGGAGACTGTCTTTATTGCCCGGGCTGCCCGTCTGGTGGCTCAGCACAGCTCTGGAAAAGTCCTCTGAAGGCGCTGGCACCTCACTGTCATTCATGATGAGGACAGGAGGGTTTTTAGTGCAACTTTTCTTGTGCTCCATGAACTCAGAGACGCTGAAGAACTCGGCACAGCATTTGTTGCAGATGTGAGTGTCCTCCCGGCGGGGCCGCTTCACCGGGGCGGAGTCCTCTGAGGCGTCATGGCTGTTCCCTGGGGAGTTCACTGGAGCACCTGTGAAAGGTGACAAAAAGATGTTGAGCATTTGTCCTGAAAAGGGATATGGAGTGACCAGCAGTAATGCGAAGTTCTCCATCACTCCCTGTCCTAACTTGGGAGGACTGCATGCACGTGTGCGTGCGTATATACATATCCCGGTCCTATAAGATTTGATAGATAGATTAGATAGATTAGATAGATAGATAGATAGATAGGTAGGTAGGTAGGTAGGTAGGTAGGTAGGTAGGTAGATAGATAGATAGATAGATAGATAGATAGATAGATAGATAGATAGATAGATAGATAGATATCCTAAAGGATCAGAACAGGATAAGGGAAATATGTCTCCCTAGAAGACACAAGCAAGCCTCACACCCCATGCCTGTCCGGTAAGACCATCTGGATGGGATCTTTTTTTAGGGTGTCACTTAGCCCAGGCAGCCCCAAACCTGCTTTGTAGCAGAAGCTGGCTTTGAACTCCTAACCCTCCCTACCTCTGTTTCCAGAGTGGTGAGATTACAAGAGTCTGTTGCCATGCCTGGATTGGACAGGGCTTTTGGCGACCGTTAAGCTGGGTCTTAAACTCAAGTGTTTCGTTAGCATCACACCAAGAGGAGGAATAGGGACCTGTGAGACACAGTCCTGAGACCAGGGGCCCCAAGAGCCAAGACAGAGACGGAGTCAGGGCCTTCACCAAGAACTGCTGGAACCACAGGAAATCTTTCAGTTCCCCAGAGCCCCGAGGAGGAATGCGGTCAGATGCTCCACATCCGTGAGAATCAAACAACTGCTGTTTAAGCCATCAGACTTGTGTTCGTTACAGCAATATGGGATACATAGCTATTTTATATAGGAACTTTGTAGCCCAGGTTAGCATTGATTTCACAGCAATCCTACCTCAGTCTCCCAGGAGCTAGGATTATAGCCATGTGCCACTACGCGCCCACTAGACAGTTCGTCATTAAACTAACCCCATCAATCCCCGATGACTCCCCCAATGCCTCCTTCAGTGCGGACTTGCAGACAATTAATAGACAGACGACACCACCACAGACATTGAGAACGGAGTCAAATCTTACCGATCACCACCACGACCGACCCGTAAAGACTATGACGATGGAAAATTACCCCGACCCCCTCACCCAAGGGCCCCTCCCTTCCCAGAAGGGGGAGGCTACACAGTCCCAAGAAAAACCACGGGTGGGTGGGACCACCTGGCAGCAAACAGTTCCCCCTTAGAAGGACCCCCACAGCCTACCAACGACAACCAATCAGTCTGAGGGCTAAACTGTCCCAGCCAATAGTATACAGCCCAGTTGGTGTCACTGAAAACTGCCCTGCTCAAACTGTATATGAGCATCTGCCAGTGTGTGCCCACTCATTCTCCTGCGTGAGTGATCGGGCCCCAACGAGTTGGAACAATAAAATCCTCTAGTGATGGCATGGAGCTTCCTTCAGGGGGTCCCGGTAGTTCACCCCTCGGGCATCACAGACCCAAGCAAAACGTTAACAGTAAATCACATCCAACCCAGGTGACGAACAACCATCACCCAGGAAAGAGGTTTAAATTAGGGATCAACAAGACATCACCAATCCATCCCAGTTAGGCAGGCACGTGGCATCAGGGACCTGGGAGGCTGAGGCAGAAGGATCATGAGTTCAAAACCACCCTGGCAGCTGGGACCTTTAACCATCACACTTGAAAGGCAGAGGTAGTCAGATCCCTGGGAGTTCTAGACTAACCTGGTATATAGAGCAAGTTGCAGCCATTAGCATTAGCGGCTGGATTTGGGAATCAGCTCAGTAGTGGAAAGGTTGCGGGTGGGTCCGAGTTAAATCTCCAGTACCACATACACAATCACTTGGAATATAGACCACTGTACACTGGGTAAATCCAAGGACAAGGATCTTCCTACAAATACATCTCCACAGGAAAAGCTACTGACCAAGACTGGCAAAGATGCAGACAGACTCCATGTCCTCTCAAGAAAAGAGCGCGGAAGATAAGCTTTTATGTAAATAGAGAAATAGCAAACCAGGGCTAGAGAGGTGGCTCAGCGGGTAAGAGCACTGACTACTCTTCCAGAGGTCCTGAGTTCAATTCCCAAGACCACATGGTGGCTCACAACCATCTGTAATGGGATCTGATGCCCTCTTCTGGTGTGTCTGAAGATAGCGACAGTGTACTAATATAAATAAAAAATAAATCTTTTTTTTTTTAAGACAGGGTTTTTCTGTGTAGCCCTGGCTATCCTGGAACTCTCTGGGTACACCAGGCTAGCCTCGAACTCAGAAATCCACCTGCTTCTGCCTCCCAAGTACTGGGATTAAAGGCATGCGCTGCCCGGCGAAAATAAATCTTTTTAAAAAGTTTATCCGGGCCAACAAAAAATAAGATAACCAGCCGGGCGAGGTGGCACACACCTTCTTTAATCCCAGCATTCAGGAGGCAGAGGCAGGTGGATCTGAGTTCAAGGTCAGCCTCGTCCTTTTTCTTAAAATTAAAAATGAAAACAAAGCAAAAAAAATCTTTTAAAGAAAATTCATCTGGGAAGGGGACAGGTAGCCCTCCCTGCAGATCTGAATTGTACCCTTTACCTCAGCAACTGTCTGCATGCAATTCCCACGTTAACTAGCAACAGCTACCAACAGCTCTTGGTAGTCTACCGAGTTTCCATGTAAATAAATGAAGAACAAAAACAAATACACCCAAAAAGAACTTTGTTTTCTCTAAGAGAACCACACAAGTCTTTACTCTTGTTCGAAATGGGGTCTCACAAGCCATGCTCACTCAGAACTCAAAGAAACCCCAAAACTTGTTAACCACCTGCGTCGACCAGGATTATTAGAATGTTCCAGCAATTCAGGGTTTGCCTGAATTTTTAGGAAAGAAAGGAATTTTTTGAATGACAGGAAGCTGGCTGGGTAGGGTGTGGGTGTGAGAGACATGAATGTCTACAAGGAAGTGAAAACATTGGGAGCATGGGATAGAAAGCAGTGTGGGCACTTTGGAAAGGTTCTTTTCTGATTGTTTTGGGTTTTTCTTTTTAAGATTTATTTTATTTTTTTTTTATACAAGTACATAAGATCCCTCTACAGATGGTTGTGAGCCACCTTGTGGTTGCTGGGATTTGAACTCAGGACCTCTGGAAGAGCTGTCAGTGCTCTTAACTGCTGAGCCATCTCTCCAGCCCCCTTTTTTGTTTTTTGTTGTTGTTGTTTTGTTCTGTTTTTGTTTTAGAGACGGGATTTCTGTGTAGGCCTGGCTATCCTGGCACTCCCTCAGTACACCAGGCTGGCCTCGAATACAGAGACTAGCTTGCCTCTGTTTCCGGAGAGCCAGCGTGTGTGCCACCACTTAACCACTGCCCCTCGAGATGGTCCCTTTAAATTGGTACCAACTAGATCAGAAGTGCTTATAGTGACGTCAGCCTCTCCATCTCTCCGCCCTTCCTTCTCACCCGCTCTACTCTGGAAACTACCAACGACCTGCACAAGTACACCGTTCACTCCATTTTGGTTTTGCCTGGTGCAAAACCAGGCAAAGTTAAGTTTGTCTTCCTTCCCACGGGGCGTCCAGATGACCTTGAGCCTCTGGTCTCCAGCTTCCAGCTCCCTAGCGCTCCAATGAACACAAGAAACGCCATATCTGTCCAAGTCTCCTGCAGGACTGGAGATACACCCTACAGCTTAGCTTCATATATGCTGGGCCATCACTCTACCAACTGGACCACATCCTTGTCTGCCTTTAAAAGGCCATAACATAGCATGCCCTAGACAGCCAGGGTAACGTAGAAAAACCCTACTTAATAAATAAATAAATAAATAAATAAATAAATGTCAGAGTCCTCCAACCATAACCACACTGCACCACCTTAACCTGTCACTTTATTAACGTAACATTAACACTACTATAATATTCCCCAGATATGAGTAAAGGAGGTGGAGAGCAGACACAGTTTGAGGCTCTGAGGGATTCTGTCTAGCACGCCCTCTGGTTTGCCCCACCCCCACATGGGGTATTGAGCCCAAGCCCTCTCACACTAGCTAGGGGAGAGGAGCTCTCCCACTGAGCAGTATCTCCAACCCCCAAACTTTAATCTCCGGGACTTAGCATGCCCACATGCAATGCAAACACTATGTAAATAGTTTTCAGGCTGCATTGTTTAGGGGAGAAATAGCCAGAAACAATAGCCAGTACAGGGCCCTTTGTCATTTTCCAGAGCTGGGAGAGAAAAGACAGAGAGGGCTAAGTGTTTTCATTTCTGATAACTGTGCCTAGATCACTGGACCTCCTTTCCCTGGTATCCCGTGTACGCTCTGCATTTGGTCGAGAAGGGATCTATGGCACAGAAAAGGTTAAGCAACTCTGCTTCAGAAGGATGCACCAGCTCAAAGTGATTTACTGCCGGGATGCCAACTGCCTTCACTGTATACACAAGCCCCGAAGACTCTCTTCCCCCTCCTGCCTCACAGCCGCACCACCAGCACCATCCCACTTAACACTGTAGCCGATGTTTGCTTAGGCAGTAAAAAAAAAAAAAAAAAAAAAAAACTACCTCGTCCATACCACCATCGGCAAATAATGGGACGGAGTATTTGCCAAGGAGCAAGAGGGCCCTGTTTGGAACAATTGCTAGCTATGCTTAAATTAACCTGAAGGGAAGGATAGCAAAGTCCACAGACAGGGGGTATCGCCACAAAGCGCGGCTTCCATCCCCCACCCCGAATTTTAGGAATGTTATCTCTTCAGCATCTAGTTATCCAGTAAGTTGGAAGAATGCAGTAAACCCAGCAGGGGTCTCCAATTCAATCTTGCCCAGATGAATGGAAAATAACGCTTACTATTGTATAGGAAGAAAAGCTAATCAACCAGGAGGCCAGTCCCTGGCAGAAGACACTCAAAACAGCTAAAAACAAAAACAAAAAAAAAATTTGAAATCTGTGTATCTTGATAAAAGCCTGGTGCCTTGGGCTTATCTGTTGGTCCTGTATTGAAGAAAGACAATGAGCAGTTTACCTAAAGCACACAGTATCTTAGACCCTGCCCTACCTCCAGGATAAATGCTTACCATAAAAACAAAAGGAATTATGTATTACAGATCTAGCTGGAAGGGTTTTCTTTTTTAAACCAGTTTCATACAGCAAGCCTTATAATCTACATATAGCAGTCGAATTTGACCTGAAATTTAAGTTTCTACATCTAGAGCTGCAGAAATCAAAAGCAATCACAATTAAAGTTCAGGGGCCTGTGGAAAAGATTTTTGAAAGGATAAAAGGGAAAGCCAGAGTGGGTGAAGACACTGGCCACAGCTAATGAATGACCCCAGACAGACCAACTCTCCTCTGTTCTCCATCCTCCAAATGTACACTGTGGCAACACACAAGATTGATAATTCAAGTTTTTAAGGGTGGGAGGCTCAGAATATGCTTTATATAAAAAACGACTTATATAAGTAAGGGATACTTGCCTCAACTGAACTAGCTTGCCAACTCCCAAGAGAGATCAGAGGTGTCTCTCCCTGGAAGGCAGAAACAAGGCTGTCTTAGAGTCTGTACCAAGGCTTTAACCTGTGTTAGCTGTGTTTGTTTAAAAAAAAAAAAAAGTACAGATTAAAGTGATTATGATAACCTCCCAAATTCACCTATTCGCTTTTTTTCAAACCACATAACCCCGAGAAAGAATCCCAAATTACAGTTAGTTCTGAGTTGCTTGCTGGGAAGCCTGTCTCCTCATCACCCACAGTTTCTAAAGGCAATTTGAAAAAAATCAATCGGGGGACTGGATTTGGTGACAGATTCCTCCAATCCCAGTTTTAGAGGAAAAGACAAGAGAGTGCCTCGAGAGGCTGGGACAGGTTAGAAAGCTGTCGTGGCTACTACACAGATAGACTGGAGGGGCGGGGGTTACCAAACCAAAGCATCTTCAAGCATCGCGGCTGCCCCTTACAAAGGAGAACATCCCCGTTGCTCTAGGACCAGCAACAAACACTCCCAGGGATTCAAAATGAAGGCTAAAGTCAAGTGGGAGGGAAGTCACAGGCCCACTGTCCCTTGCCACCCAGGAGTCTCTATTAACTTTCCCACGTGTAAAATACCAAAGCTACTTCAGTTGTGAGAATTATCGGTGAGGTCCTGCAAGGTCCCAGGCTGGAGCCCGCCACACAACACGTTCCAGCGAACACTGTCATCCTAAATGAAATAACTTCACCATGCAAGGATTCTATAGCAAACCTTTTCACTGCCACTGTACACTCGAGGATCCAAAAGCTGGGTGAGTGTGTGTGTGTGTGGGGGGGGGGGGGTAACCTAATTCACCTAGGCAAGATTACACCCAGAATGGAATGCCGGTCCTCCTCTTACCGAATCCTGCCAAAATTCTTTCCCCCAAATTCTCATCTGACACTTTACATCCAAAAGGAGGAGATTCGAAAATAACCATGCCTCAGCTGCCCAGGTCCCCTACTTAAACTGGAAATCTGCTAAACCCCCATCACCAATGACAAAGTATCGTTTACTGGCGGTTGAGCACTTCTGAGGGTTAGGGGGCGCATTTTACATGCAATTAAATGAATAAAAAAGGCCGTGTGCAAATTAGAGCCCCCTCCCCCTTTGGGGGAAGACTAAATTCCCTTGAAACCTTAACTAAGCCAAGCACAGGCAGGTCAACGGAGGAAGGCTAGGAGCGCTAAATTACTAAAAACCTGGGAATCGTAATAGCTGAAGGTTGTAATCCAGTTTAGCACAAAGGGCATTTGGAACCCTTTTGAGAAAATGCTAATTTTCCTTTAAGTACTGTAAGCCCCTTCTCCTTGACCACCTGCGGATTTTTTGATCTGCTAATTATTGCCCGGATTTCATTTTCCTTGCTCAAAAAAAAAAAAAAAAAAGGCATTCTCCTACAGACTGACCAAGAGGGATCCAAAAGCTTCCAAAAGATTTATTTATCTAAACTAAGAGTGATCCCAAAATACACCATTAAAAAAAAAAATTTTAAAAAAAAAATCTCTTCCCAAGACCACAATCGAGGTCCCGCTACCCCCTGCAAACACACTTTTAAGAACTCGTGGAGAAGATTCCCAAACACTGGTGGTGATGCGTTAAGTGGGGACCCCACAGAGATCACCCGGGTGCTGGTCTCCGACCCAACTAGCCTCACTCACCAGGTGTGTGTCGCGGTCCGCACATGACCGGTCTCCAGAGGGCGCCCGCACGCCAGCGGCCGGGCTGGGACCCTGAGTGCTCCGCAGAAAACTCTGCTTCCCAAGCCGCGGTGGCAGCGCGCGCCCAGCGGCCTCAGGGTGCAGCCAGGTTAACCGCGACTCCAGCCAGCGGAGATTTCGGAAGCCCTTCTATAGCAAGCTACCCCTCCATGCCGCCCACCCCCAGAGTCCCAACCACCAGCTAAATAGGAAGGAAAAAAAAAAGGAAAATCCCACTAGTATGCGCTCACCCCAAATGGAGGGGGAAGGGGAGGTCATCGCAGGACCAGGGGAGGGGTCAGGGCCGGGAGCTCGCCCCTCCTCTCCAGAGGAAGCAGGCGGGCTGAGGGTTAACCCTTTTGTTCCAGGTGGACCAGGCGACCCAGCCTCTCCAAGATCTGCCCCCCCCACCCCACCCCCAGCTCCCCGGGCCAAGGCACAAAGAGTCTATCCCAGCTGCCCGGCCCTATGATGTGGGATGCTCCAACGCCCCAAAACTCACATCCGCCCCCTGGACACAAGCAGTGACCTTCCAGTTTTCCTGGGGGGGGGTTGGGGGGGATACAGTGAGGTAGGAGGTCACTGAACTTTGATAAACTCGATAAGTTTGGGGAAAGTAGATTCGTACTCCCGGGAAAACAGGAGCGCCCAAGCGGAGCGCGCAGAGACCTCCGCACACCGCCTACCATACGCGGGGAGCTGGAACCAGGCGGGAGGCCCGGGGGGACCCCCTCTCTCCCCCCAACGTTCCCAGTTTCTCCGGCGATAGTCCGGCGGGCAGGGACGAGGGGCTCGCCCGCAGCTCACGGCCGCGCCGAGGTCCTGAACTCCGTGGAGGCGCAGGCCGGGTCAGCCGCAACCCGACCTCTCCCCTTTCACCTCCCGGGCGTGCGCTGAGCAGTGCCGCCCGGGGGATCCGTACAAAAAAATAAATAAATAAAGGAGTCGGGGTGCGCTCCAGCGGGGGTGACCACGCACCCGCTGCCCGGGCCCCGGCCCGCACCCTCCCGCTGGCCGCGGTTATTTTTAGATAGTCGGAAATCAAAGATGGCTGGAGGTCAGGCCCCGAAAGGTTAGGGCGAGGATCGGCAGCAGGCGGCGTAGCCCCCGGGAAAGGCGTTAAGAAAAAAAAAACAAGTAAACAAAATATCTAAAATTACAAAAAAAAATAAAAATAAAAGCTCTCAAAGGGAACTAAACCCAACAGCCTCCCCCGCCCTCGGCGCTGCGCGGGTGGCCTGTACCCCGGCCTGGGGGTGGGGAGAGGTCGCGCCCCCTCCCCCCACTCGGCCTGGGAGGGGCGCGTGCAACAGATCGCCCTCCTCCGGGGGGTCCCCCAGAGGTGCGCCCCTCCCCCAGGGGCCCCCAAGAGGGTAGTAGAGAGGGTGGGGAGACTTGGGGGGTCTCTTTCTTTTAAAAGCGGCGCCACTAGAGAGGGAGTGAAGGAAGCCCAAGTTACCGGCGAAGGGGGGTGCTTATGTATCCAAGGGAGGGAAACCAATTATAGGACTGTGGACAAGGAGAGGGAAGCTGGAGGGAGAGGCAGAGTGTGGAATCAACTTTACAATAAGAGGGAGAGAAGTAGGGGGAATTTGCAAAGGGGTGGGGGGATTGAGGCTGCCTCGGAGGTGGGAGATTGAGGCTCCCTCCCTCCGCGTCTCTCCTTTCCCGGAACAGAGTCCGGAATCCCCATTCCAGAATCGGCTCCCGGAACCCGCGCCCTCGAGGGACGCGCGGCAGTGCTGGGAGCGCCCTCCCGGGACGCACGGACAGTCGGGCGCACGGACGGGGCCGCAGCCGCACTCACCCGGTTCCTCCGCCGCCGGCGCCTCTGCGAGGTCGGGGCTCGGCTGCTGCAGTGGCTGCTCGCCCTGGCCCTCTTCCGAGTTGATGTGCTGGGGCTTCGCCTGCTTGCGCCTCGACATGGTGCGCGCATCGGGGCGCCGGGAAGAGCCCTGCTGACTTGCCCCTTCTCCGCCACCAATTCCTGGAGTTGGGAAATTTTACCCCCCTTCGGCCGGAACGCGCATGTCCCAGTAATTATTATTATCAATAATGCATTGCGATTTATCATGAGCTCTGACAGCTGATTGGCCTGGGTCCAAGACCTCAGAGATCATTTAAATAAGCCCTCATTGATCAGGGAGGGGAGAGGCATGCTGGGCCTTGTAGTCCGGTCCTACATGTGACAAAGGCGTGTTCATCTGGGAAGCATAGCTAATTAGCATCCGGGCTCAGATTGGCCGAGGCGTGGACGGACTCGTGGGGGGGGGGGGTCGGGGGGCGGGAATCATCCTCGCGGCCACTATCCGAATTCTGAGACGGAAAAAGGAGAATTGGCTTATTGAAAATCAGGGCCGGACATGAAAGTTCTAGAACCGATGTATCTCGGTTACGCGCTCGACAAAATTATTGTAGTAATTGGCGTAGATGATAACTACCAGCTGAGAAAGGTCTCTCCGACAGAAAAATACGTCGGTTCAACTTTTCCCTCTAAAATCAAACCTGACAAGAGACTCGAGTCCCTTTTCAATTTTTTTTTTTTTGATTGAGATGTTAAAATTGCATTTTGAAGTGGCCGGTGGTGCCTTCTGTCCATCCCAACTCTTCAAGCTGCCTCCATCTCCCCAAAGCTACCTAATTCACACCCACCAGGATTTGCATCCTTAAAATGCTGAGTAATACTCTCTGGATTCATATTCTCGAGCCAGGGTTTGTTGTAAACTTCCTGAATTTTCAAAAGCACTTCTAAACCACTGTCTGCTAACTGTAGAATGGGCAGATTAAAAGCAAATTTGCTAGAGATGATACCAGAATAGCAAGCAGTTGCAGATTCTATCCCTGAAGCTGTTCAGTCCCCGGAGGGAAACGGGGGGGAGGGGGGGTCCCCAAAAGGTACATGCATGTTTGTACTTAACTGCTTTCTAGGACACTCTCCAATACAGAACTGATTTACAGAAAAGTCACTTCCTTCTGAGGTCGTATAATCCTGATTCAGGGATGCCTAGAATTTTCTAAAAGGGTGTGTATGGATATAAAAATTCATTTCACAAATCTACCTAAGTTTAATTGGCTAACTCCCTTGCACAGTGTATGAGCTCAGTGTGCAAGAAGTTCAACTAACTGGTCAGCCAGCCCCTTCTGTGGCTTTCCTACGGGACATGTGTATGCACAGGCAGATCCTTATTTGAAGTTATAAGAGACAGGGCCGACATCAGCCTTTCCTCCATCTTTCTGCTTTGCATTTTCTTGATTAGCTATTTGTCAGTTTCCTGTTTCTGAGAAGGTAGTGAGGAAGGAAGGGGGAAAACGGGAGCCTGACCTCATGAGCATGCTCACCTGTGCCCGTGGACAACCCAAAGCTGACTACATCAGCTGGACCACAGGTTTGATATGCGTAGCTATCGCCGAGACCTTACAGAAGAAATGACTGGTTTCCAGTTCTGGCCCTTTCTCTGGAACATATCTTGAATTACTTCAAGCGCAACATCTAGGACAGCCCCCTCCTGCCAGCCAGAGTGGAGTTGGCCAGGAAGAATCTGTTTTCATGCTACAGAAAAGCACATTAAGATTCTAATACTGAGTCAGAAGGCAAATTAACACCTGCCTTCTCTCTGACTAATCTACCAATATTCTCAACACCTTTCTGGGAAGGGAGCAGAGCAGGCGCTATAACTCACAAATCTAAAGGAATGTACAGTTTACAGCTCAAGAAAGATGAGCCCTTTAAGGAAAGCATTGAGTAATATAGTTCTTTTCCTTTATCTAGCTAGCGATAGCTAAAACATAGCAACCATATCTGCCCTGGAATGAGGTGGGACCCTTCGGCCACATCAGTCGGGATAGTAATAAAGAAGATGATGAGGATAGTTTTCATAAGGCTAAGGTAGGAAGATCTCAAGTTGGAGGGGAGACCCTGTCTTAGAGAGAGAGAGAGAGAGAGGAGAGGGGGGGAGGAGGAAGCAGAGGACAGTTTAGTTTTAGTTTTTCATGTTAGTTTTATTTTTTGGGGTTTTTGTTTTGTTTTGTTTGAGACAAGGTCTCAGGTTGCACAGGTGGCCTTGAACTCCTGATCCTCATGGGCTTCACACACACCCACACACACACACACACACACACACACACACACACACACACACAGAGGGCCAGAATAGGGTGAAGAGTGGAAGGCAAGTTGTTAGTTAATAGCTTACAATGCCTTGGGCAACCAAAAGGCCTGGCTAGGGCCAGATATAGGAAAGAGAATTTTAGGGGAATGTCTTCTGTCGGGTAACTGGGCTTGCAACGCCTCTCCGTTTTCAGGGTCGGCACTAGGCAGGACTGCTCGGGTGGCAACTGGTAAGTTTTTCAACTGTTTGTGAATGCTCAGTGGCTACTGTTCAGAGAGAGAGATTCGTGGCACATAAGCCTATTTCATGGCCACCAAGGCTCCTATCCTACTTGGGCACATTTATTTAATAATTTGTTTATTCGTTGACCGGGGTCCTCTGCAGTCCAGGCTGACATTCAGTGCACTATATAGCCTAGGATGATGGGAAACTTCCATCTTCCTCACCTCGAATGCTAGGATCACAGGGGTCTGGCTCCCTCTGGAGCTAAGGATGACCTTGAATGTCCACCAATGATTGCAGAATTGTGCCTTCAGGGACTTTCCGACTGAGATGTACAGGTCTTGGTCTCTCCACCAACCATTACCTTCTATCTCTTCCCTTCCACTCTCCCCTCCTCCTAGCCTACTCCTGAGCCCCAGTTTCATCATGGCCCCCCAAACCTAGCCTTCCTTCTTCCACATTAGAACACTTACGTGTGCCCCACATCTCTCTGCCTCCTTTGGTGCCCAATATCTAAGATCAATTCTTTCTTTTATGGCATAGACTATAGTTCAAGATTTAGGAGAGATTTCTTTACGTGGGGATAGGGTAGAGGCTAGAGGATCAGACAGGGTCTCAAGTAGCCCAGGCTGGCCTCAAACTTGTGGCAATCTTCCTGTCTCAGATTCCCAATGGTCTCTCCTTATACCATGCGGGTCTCTGGGATCAAACTCAAGACATCAGGCTTGGCAGCAAGCCTCTTTGGCAGCCAAACCATCTTGCCAGCCCTTGCTTACATTTTGTTTTATTTGAGACACAGTGACCTCCAGCTTCATAAATAGCCAAGGGCGACCTTGAATGAACTTCTGATTCTCCTTGCCTCCACCTTCCGAGTGCTAAGATAATAGGCATGCCACATTTGAGCAGGGCTGGGGATGGAACCCGGGGCTTCGCGCATGGTGGACAAGCATTGCACCAACTAAGATACATCCCCAGCCCTTAATGTCCTTGATTTTTGATAGTTTCTCGGGTCTGTCACTTCATCGGAGCGGGAGGGTGAGGGCATCCCTTTGTCTGCCTCTCACACCACAGCCTCCACCGCACTTGACAGCCTCAGCACCGTGTCCTCTCCACATCCCTGTGGAAATGGGACACAGCCATCACGATAACAATAGGAGCCAATGGTTATGATACCAGGAACTGTGAGTATAAAACAAAGCATTGAAGGCAACGTTGGGAGAGGAAGAGTCGTGTGAAATGATGCAGGCATTACGGACAGCTGTTGGCAATCCCCTAAAATTAAAAGTGGAGTTATCCTATGAAACAGAAACAAGCACGCAGGCTCTGAGAGAGAGGTACTGGGCTGTCTGTGTTCATAGCTGAATTATTCACAACACTTGCAAGGTAGCAGTAAGACAAGTGTGTCCATCAAGGGATGGATGATGAAACACAGTGTGGAACGCAACACAATGAACTGTTTGTTGCTCAGCCTTTAAAAGGAAGGGCATTCTTCAAGCTGGGCATACTTGTGTACCATCTTTAATCCCAGCAATTTGGGAAACAGAAGCAGGCAGATCTTTGTGAGTTTGAGGCGAGGCAGGTCTACTTAGTGAGTTTCAGGAGAGCAGAGGGCTATGGGCTATATAGTCAGACTCTGTCTCCAAAAAACCCAAAATCTAAAAAGCCAAGCAAACAAAAAGGGAAGGGCATTCTGACCCATGCTACAATACGAATGAGCATTGACATTTTGATAAATGTAATGGGTCAGGCACAAAGGACAAATACTGGAGGTTTTAGAGAGGAGTCCGTAGTCGCCTCGTGGTTGGGAGATGAGTCGTTTAAACCAGGCAAGGGGGCCCAGGTTTGCAAGAACAGGGATCTGGATAAAGGAGTAATTTTTGACTGTATTTAACACAGAGACAAATTTGGGAATGGTTAACCTACTTCACTTTGGCAACATTTTAATTCTCTGTATACTTAACACCTAGTTAGAGTCTTATAATTCCTCCCCCTCCCCCTCTTCTTCCTCCTTTTCCTCCTCCTCCTCCAGATAGAACTTAGGGCCTTTCAACTTGCTATGCAAGGGCTCTGAAACCAGGACAACCCATAGCCCCCTCCCCTCTTTTTTTATGAAACAGAATCTTCTATAGCCCAAGCCGGCCTTGAATTTTTAATTCCCCTGCCTCTACCTCCCACATGCTAGGTCTGCAGGGTTGTGCTCCCTGCCTGCATCCGGTGTATTCCTTAAGCCTTTGCACTAAAATTCACTTTTAAAAGGGGTGAATGCACTTAACCGTCCCAAACAGACACCACAGTCCCAGAGGCACCGGTTGGGATGGTTCATGGGAAGAGTATCTTCTTGTCGTTGGGAGTAGAACAATTATAAACTGAACTGTGGTGTGGCCACACAAATGTAGGGATGAGCTAGAAGCCATCAAACTCTGCGCTTATGACAAACGGCATTTGCTGGCACCTTTATGGTGTGTAAGGCTTATCAAAATGGGTAGGGCTGTGGTTGGTTTCAGACAGGGTCTCACAGTGTAGCTCTGGCTGGCCTGGTACTCACTGGGAAGCCCAGACTGGCCTTGAATTCACTGAGATCTACCTGCATCTGCCTCCCAGGTCCTGGAATTAAAGATGTATGACAGAACAGAAGTCTGATCACTGGTCTCAAACTCTCAGCCTCCTCAGGGCTGAAAATCTAGGTGAGTGTCACTGTGTTGGCATTAAATGAGTGTTTTGTTTCTTATGATTATGGGTGTTTTGCCTGTATGTATGTATGTATATATGTATGTATGTGTGTGTTGCCAGTGCAGAATGTTGGAAGAAGCCAGAAGAGGGTGTTGGATCTCCTGGGACTGGAGTTACAGATAGCTGTGAGCCACCATGCAGGTGCTGATGACCTAACATAGGTCCTCTGGAAGAGCAGCAAGTGGTCTTAACCTCTGTAGCAACCCTCCAGACTCTTGACCTGATTTTGTATTAAAGCAGGATCTTATGTAACCTGGATTGGCTTTTATGCCCTCATATGGCACCAGGGTGCCTGCTTTTTACTCCACACTGGGGAGCGAGCCCAGGACTATGATGACGGGTAAGCCTTGTGCTGACTGAGTTGCGTTCTCCAGCCCTAAAGGTGGTTTTGTGGTTTTTGGTTTTTTATTTTTTTATTATTTTCTGTTTTCGAGACAGGGTTTCTCTGTGTAGCCCTGACTGTCCTGGACTCACTTTGTAGATCAGGCTGGCCTTAAACTCACAGAGATCCCCCTGCCTCGGCCTCCCTAGTGCTGAGATTAAAGGTGTGAGCCATCACACACAGCTTTCCTAAAGCATTAATTTTATGAGGACAACTAAAAGCCACCGGTGCGGAAGGGGCTGGAGGGGTCGGTCCCTCTCTGAGGGTCCCTAAGCAGAAGTGACTTGATTGTGCTTCTCTAAAGGGATTCTTAGCCACATTCCACCACGAGCCTCCAAAGAGGCTCATGGGTCTCAAACACATACACTCACTCAAGTATGCGTGCATGAAGTAGAGAAGAGTTTAATTTGGAAAAGGGAGGAAAAGAGGGAGAGGAGGAGGAAGAGCCAAGAAAGGGTAAGGGAGAATAAACATGATTGAAACTATATAATGTACAGTGGGGGACTGGAGAGATGTCTCAGCCGTTAAAGGCTAGGCTCACAACCCAAATAATGTACAGTGGGTCATGGTAGCACTCACCCTTAGTCTAGAACTTAAGTGGCAGAGACAAGAAGATCTCTGTGAGTGCAAAGCCAGCATAGTGGGTCCCAGGCAAGCTAAGGGGACACAGAGAGACCCTGTTACAAAAACAAATTAATGAATATATATTATATACATGTATGGAATTGTCAAACCCATTAATATATACTAATTTAAATTTTTTTAAAAAAATCAGCCATGGTGACTCACGCGTGTGATCCCAGCACTCAGGAGGCAGAGGCAGACAGATTAAAGCAAGTTTGAGACCAGCATGGTTTATATATGAGGTTTCAGGTTCCCGGGTTTGGGAGTGAGACCCTGCCTCAGAATTCTAGGACAAGCAGGGCATGGTGGATGCCTTTAATCCCAGCACACAAGAGGCATAGGCAGGTCTATCTCTGTGAGTTCAAGGCCAGCCTGATCTACACAGTAAATTACAAGACAGTCAGAATTACATAATAGACCACTGTCTCAAAACAAAGCAACAACATAAATTCTAGAGCAAAAAGAAACTGAAACTGAAAGCCACTAATATCAAGACTAGCCTACCAGGTTGGGGAAGGGGTGGCACGAGCCTTTGATCCCTGAACTCAGGAAACAGAAGCAGGCAGAGTTTGGTGAGTTTGAGGCCAGCCTGGTCTACATAGCAGGGTCTATGCCAGGCAGTGTTGCAGAGTGAGCCTCTTTTTAATGCAATGCACCCCCAAAACCCAACCAAAATAACAAAAATGAGTAACCCAAGGATATTCACTTTGGAGGCTGAGCAGGAAGGAGGACACTGTGAACTCCAGGCTAGCCTGGGCTACATGAAGAGACTCTGTCTGTAATGTCCAACCAAAACCAAAAAGAAAATAGGAAGGCAGTAAGTGTTTTAGCAATCCCTAAGAAAACTAAAAGGATTACAATTGTGTGTGTGTGTGTGTGTGTATTCGTGTGCACACGTGCGCACACATGCACTTTTTTTGTCTGCTTACCAAGTCTCAAGGCTGGCCCTTTAAACGTTGTCAAAGTCTCCTACTCTGGGTGTCTACTCATTCAGGCCAGGAAGCACAGGTGACTGGCCAGGTGACCATTGCTCTTTTGATTTGGGAGATTCAAGGTCTGACTTTGGAGAACAGCCCCGGGGGAGTCCCATGGATTTGGTATCTGCCCCAGATGGCCCGTTGAGAACCTAGAAGGCATTCCTCCACTCTTACAAGATTTAGCAGCGGGGTGAATGGCTCAGAACTCCCGCTTGTAACTTAATGGGAACACATTACAATGGGGCCAAATGCCCAGTTTTCTAAGTGTCCTGGCACGGAGCCCTCCTGTTGGGATGATTTAGGGCTGCAGCATTGGCTAATTGCAAAGGGCACCCCTTCTCTGGTGCCCCCCACCCGGGTGTGTCATCAATTCCAAATGGCTACTGAACAGTTTTAGCTGCCCTGACTCAGTTTTAGCTGCCTTTGACTCTTTGTGGCTGGTGCATCGACGAAGACTACGATTGTGTCCTTAAAACGAAGTTAAACTGGGGAGTGGCTCTGCTGGTAAAGGTTTCCATGGAAACGTGAGGACCTGCAGATGCCCAACATCCGTGAGAAAAGCTGAGTCCAACAGCAGGACTGGTACCCCACGGCCGGGAGGGAGGAACAGGAGTATCCCTGAGGCTCACTGCCTATCCAGCCCGGCCTAGTGTGCTCCAGTCTCAATGAGAGATTCTGTCTTAAAAAATCAAGTGGAGAGAAAAAGAGCAAGATGCAGATATCTGCCTCTGGGCTCTACCTACACACACCTCACATATACACATTCCAGAAAACTAAGCAGGGAGACTCCTGTCTGTAATCCTTGCACTCAAGAGGCTGAGGCAGGAGGATTGCTTGCTATAAATTCGAGACCATCCTTGGCTACATAGCAAATCCCAGGCTAGCCTCAGTTACAGGGTAAGACCTTGACTCAAACAATGAATGTAGGGCCCTGCTAGCTATGTAGGGAGAGCAAGATATTCCTAAAACTAAACACACATAAACACACACACACACACAAAAGCAGGAATGATCTTGGGGTCATTTATCACACATCATTGATGAGCTCAGGCTAGCCCAAGCACATGATCTCAGACTCAGGCTTAATGGTTCCTTCAGGGAAGGGCAGTTTTAACCTCTTCATAATCGTGGTCTGAGGAGAGGTGGCTATAGTAATCTAGCAGGCAGAAGCATTCAGCTGCAAGCAAGGGATTGCATATTTTCCTTTGTTCCATGTATGAATATATGTATGTATGAATGAGTGAATGAATGAATGAATGAGAGAGACAGGGTTTCTCTGTGCAGCCCTGGTTGTCCTGGACCTCCCTTCAACAGGAAGCAGCCAAGGTTCCTGTGTTGTGGCCTCTGCTGGTACTGTATAGATCCCCAGCTCTGAAGAGCACCCCCACCCAGAAATCCTGCTGGATTCCCTCTGTGGGATCTTGTGCAAGACCAGATCTTCTGGCTGAGTGATCCAGCCGCAGGGCTCATCCCCAAAACACGCTTATCAGGAGCCTAGAGGATTGTGTAACTGGCCAAGAGGGAAACGTATAGATTTTCAAAAGCAAGTTGAAGGTTCAATTGATCGGACAGCTATTGTGTGTAAAACGTTTTCCATTTTACTCGCTAATTGAGCAACTCTGCTTCCTTCTTAAATATTTTGTAAGTGACCCCCACAATCTGTGTCAAAAGGTTTTTTCCCTCCACTTCTTTCTCTTTTTGGATTATTTACAAGGCACAAATGTCACCCAAACCCCAAAGAGGCCTGTTCACTCCACGGCAACTTTGCCTTTAAAAACATCGGGGGGGGGGTGTTGGTGTCATTGGCCAAGTTTGGTCATTGTAACCTTGGTGAAAGTACTAGAGACCCAGCCTGCCACCCCCCCCCCGAGTTTACTGTCCCTAAATGTCTGCCTATCTTTACAATATAAATTATAATTGAATATAAACTCGTCAGAGAACCCTACTGGACACACACAATATGGGACAGCTCAAGCCCCACAATTAAGAATGTTAAATTTCTGCCAGGCAGTGGTGGTGCATGCCTTTAATACCAGTGCTTGGGAGGCAGAGACAGGTAGATTTCTGAGTTCGAGGCCAGCCTGGTCTACAGAGAGAGTTCCAGGACAGCCAGGGTTATACAGAGAAATTCTGTCTCAAAAAAAGCAAACAAAACAAAACAAAACAAAAAAGAAGAAGAAGAAGAATGTTAATTTCTATGGAAAGAAAAGGGCGCCATCGTTCATGAAGCCATCCATAAACACCCAAGATGTCCTGTGCTTGGGAAGAGAGGACCATCTCCAGCCATGCAAGGGAAGATAAAATGCCCTCTCCTTTGTTGTGACATGTGGAGAGATTTTCATCCCTTCCACCCCTACCCCAGACTCTCAAGCAAACAAATGACTAGGCCCCAGTTTGTTGAGACAACAAAGGCAAGGGGCACCCATGTGGACAGGAGCCCCAAAGTCCAGCAGGAGGGGAAGATAGAAGAGGCTGAAGAAATGAGGGTGTAGGAGGCGGGCACAAATGTGACATAAAGATGGAGGGACAGGAGGCAGAATAACATACTGACTGCCCTAATCCACAGGGAAGAAGAAAATGGATAGTTTTTTCTGTAAGAGAAAAAAAGAGCATGGTGTCCGTGTCCGTGTCTGTGTCCCGTGTGTGTGTGTGTGTGTGTGTGTGTGTGTGTGTGTGTGTGTGTGTGTGTGTTTTGACCCTAGGGATTGAATTTAGAGACTTGAATATTCAAAGCAAGTGCTCTCCCCCTGAGCTATATCCTCATTCCTCCCCCTCCCCCCTCCTCCTCTTCCTCTTCCTCCTCTTCCCCATCTTCCTCCTCCTTCTCTTCCTTGTCTTCCTCCTCCTCTTCTTCTTCCTCCTCCTTCTCCTCCTCCTTCTTCTCCTCCTCCTTCTCCTCTTCTTTCTTCTTCTTTGTTTGGTTTTTGCTTTTTAGACCTCGTCTCTCTGTGCTGCCCTAGTTATCCTGCAGGGTATTAGCTTTGTAGACCAGGCTGGCCTCCAACTCATTGGGATCCACCTGCTGCTAGACTCCTAGCCTTTTTCTTAATTTTCTTTCCTTTCTTTTAAAGAATGTTATGGTTTTTGTTTTTACTGTGCACTGGTGTTTTGCCTGTGTGTATGTCCATATGAGAGTGTGTCAGATCCCCTGGAACTGGAGTTACAGACAGTTGTGAGCTGCCATGTGGGTGCTGGGAATTGAACCCTTGTCTTCTGGAAGAGCAGACAGTGCTCTTAACCACTGAGCCATCTCTTCAGCCCCATTATGTATGTTTGTTTGGTTTTTTGTTTTTGTTTTGTTTTTTGTTTTTTGGTTTTTTCGAGACAGGGTTTCTCTGTGTAGCCCTGGCTGTCCTGGAACTCACTCTGTAAACAACCAAACTGGCCTCAAACTCAGAAATCTGCCTGCCTCATGTTTTCTTTTTTTTTGTTTTTGTTTTTGTTTTTGTTTTTCGAGACAGGGTTTCTCTGTGTAGCCCTGGCTGTCCTGGAACTCACTTTGTAGACCAGGCTGGCCTCGAACTCAGAAATCCTCCTGCCTCTGCCTCCCAAGTGCTGGGATTAAAGGCGTGCGCCACCACCGCCCGGCGCCTCATGTTTTCTTAAGTTACATTTCCATGTACTTATTTGCAAGAACACTCTATAGTGCTCCCATGATGGTAAAATACTTAAATAAGTACTCGATTGTGGCTTTTACTTGTGTCATCCAGCAGCAAGAGCTGTGAAGACAAAAGAAGCAGAGATGAACGAGAAACTGCCCGTGACTCCAGCGCTGGGGACCTGACACCCTCCTCTGGCCTCCTCAAGCAGTAGGCATACATCTGGTGTACATATATCATTTATACATACATACACATATACACAGATATATACATACACACACATGCATACATACATACCCATAGATACATACTCACATACATATATACACATACACACATACATGCACACATATATACGCACATACATGTATCCATCCATACATACACACATAGATACATATATACATACACACACATGCATACATACATACACATATACACCCACATATACATACACACATACATACCCATAGATACATACTCACATGCATATATACACATACATGCATACATGCACACATATATGCATACACACATGTATCCATCCATACATACACACATAGATACATATATACATACACACACATACACACATATATACATACACACACATACATGCATACATACTCACAGGCAAATACTTGCACACATATAAAACAAAATAAATCTTTTAAACTAGTACTTTTTCCTTTTTAACTTTACTCTGGCCCAGGCTTGCCTGTGCTGAGCGTGTCCCTCTGCCGGCCCGGGTCTCCAGCCCTGCACTGGCTTCGGATATCCGCTCACTGTCAGGTTGCTAAATGGGCACCTTCTATATTTCCAGCGTTAGTGGTCACTCAGAGCCTGGTGTCACGGCACATGCCTGCCATCCCAGGCCTTGGAAAGCAGAGGAAAGAGGCCAGCCTCAGCTGCACAGGCATTTCCAAGTTGGTTTGGACTAAATAGTGAAACCCTGTTCCTCAGAAAACAAAACAAAGCAAAAAGAATAGAAGAATATCCCAGAAGGAACCAGGTAGGTGGTGTTGGCTCATGTCTTTAATCCCAGCACTTGGGAGGCAGAGGCAGGCAGATCTCTGAGTTTGAAGCCCGCCTGGGGTCTACAGAGGGAGTTCTGGGACAATCAGGGATACACAGAGAAACTCGGTCTTGAAAAAAACGAGAGAGAGAGAGAGAGAGAGAGAGAGAGAGAGAGAGAGAGAAACTCAAGATAGGGCAGTAAAAACTCTTAGCATTTGCTTATGGTTGATTACTGATGTCACAGGATCGCTAAACACAGAAACAACAAGTCTCTAGGCACTCCTGAGAGATTACCATATTATGTTAATTGAGACAGGAAGGCTCCTCTAAGAGCGGGCAGCCCAATTCCCTGGGCTTGGGTTCTAGTCTGCACAAAAAAGAACTGAGCACTGACAATCCTCATCACTGTCTGCTCCTGACTTGGGATGCAATTCAACAACCCTCTGCTGCAAGCTCCCGGGCCAGGCCTTCCCACCAGGGTAGATGCTACTCTTTCCTTTTAACCTCAAGATTTATCTATTTCCATCTATCTGTCTGTCTGTCTGTCTATCTATTTATCTATGTTTGTTTTTCCTTTTTCTTTTCTCTTTTTTTCTTTTTTTTAAGACAGGGTTTCTCTGTCCTAGAACTCACTCTGTAGCCCAGGCTGGCCTCAAACTCAGAAATCCACCTGCCTCTGCCTCTAGAGTGCTGGGCTATTTTTGTTTTTCAAGGCAGGGTTTCCCTGTGTAGGCTCGGCTGTCCTGGAACTCACTTCGTAGACCAGGTTGACTTCAAACTCACACTGATCCACCTGCCTAACATTCTGGAATGTTAGGATTAAGGTTTCTGCCACCACCACTTGGCTTCGTTGTATTTTATTTTTGTCTTATGCATATAAAATAAACGCCTGCATGTGTGTGTGTGTGTGCCACATGCCTTGTGCATTTTTTTAAATTTATTTTATGTGTATGAGTACACTGTAGCTGTCTTCAGACACACCAGAAGAGAGCATCAGATCCCATTACAGATGGTTGTGAGCCACCATGTGGTTGCTGGGAATTGAACTCAGGACCTTTGGAAGAGCAGTCAGTGCTCTTAACCATTGCGCCATCTCTCCAGCCCTTGTGTGCCACACGCATACAGGTGCCCTCGACAGCCAGAAGCAAGTGTCCAGTCCCCTGGAACTGGAGTTACAGGTGGTTGTTTACAACACATGGGTGCTGGGAACTGAACTCGGGTCCTCTGAACTGCTCTTAACTGCTGGGTCACCTCAAAAGCCAAATAAACAAGCCCTTTCTTCCTTTAAGTTGCTTTTGTTAGAGTATTTTACCAGACAGGGAAAAGTAATCACTTAGTAAAATTCTTACCTGTCTTGTGGCCAAAAGTATCGGAGACAATTTGCAGTAAGATTTCCACAGAAGAAGATAGTATTTGAGGGCTGTGCCAACACAGTTCAGTTGACAAAGATCTGAGTCAGATATTCAATATCCATGGGGCATGTAATACCTATTTTTGAGCCCAGTTTTAAGGTAACAGAGACTGGAGTGTCTCTGGGATTAACTGGCCAGTCAACCTAGGATTATTGGTGAGTCCCGGGTCCTGTGAGACATCCTATATCAAAAAAAAAAAAAAAGTTAGATGACCCCTGAGGAGTGGCACCTGAGGTTGACCCCTGACTTGACCTTTGACCCTTGACCCTGACCCCTGACACATGTGTACTTCATGGCATTCACTCTGCCGTGGGGAAGACTCACAGTAGATAAGTAAACAATTATGAATAAAACAAAGCCTGTTACATAAATTTCTTGGATGGGGAAGACATGCCTCATGTAGCGGAGGCTGGCCTCAAATTCGATATATAGCTGAGGATAACCCTGAACTTTGATCTTTTTGCCTTACTGTTTGAGTACTAGGAGAATTTTGTACAACTAGGTTTAATTTATGTGGTACCAGGCAATAGAACCCAATGCTTCCTGCATGTAGGGGAAGTACCACATCCACAGAGCTACAGCCCCAGCCTTGGTTTGGCATCTATAACCATGTAACCCTGGCTGGCCTGGCCTCACTGTCCATCTCAGTTTCGTTGACCTTAAACTCTTTGATTCTCCTGCCTCAGCCTCCCCAGCACCCAAGAGATTTTTCAACCCAAGATTTAGGGTGCACTTGTTCCTATGCCCATCTTGGGGGAGTCTTCCTGCAGGCTGTAAGCTCAGCTCCAGCCTGGGCCAAAGTGCAAGTGCCTCTCTGCAGTCAGGCATTTCCAACTGGCCACGTTCAATTCTTAAAGGGCGGTAAATATTTGCAAACTACGAACAAATGGCAGGAACCGGACAAAAGCGTGGATCCATTTCAAAGACTCACTGACAGCTTGGGAGGCAGGGGAGCCCTGTGGCTGGTGGGGGAGGGGCAGCCATTGGCTCCAGCGACCCGT